>VZSZ01003985.1:214768-247776 GCA_013398815.1 Ibidorhyncha struthersii
CCACCCTGTTTTGGGTGACCCTGCTCTGGCGGGGGGGGTGGACTAGATGATCTCCAGAGGTCCCTTCCAACCCTGATGATTCTGTGATTCTGTGAACCACAGACTATCAGCAATGAAAAGTCTAAGTGCGGCAGACAAGGACAATGACTAAACCCTCCAGGCACCTAGGATGGAGCACGTACACCAAGGTATTCAGCCACGCCGGTCATTTCACATAGGACACATTCCACGTGGCTGTGTGGTGAGCTGCAGGTTTTGGAGTCTTTTAGAAAAAACATCTCAGCTATGAACCTGCCTGAACAATGCAGAGTTAAACATGGGAAACTCACCACGAAGCTGATGCATGTAGTGTTTTTGCTAGTTTTCAAGCTCCCAAATTTAGATGAAGTATATTTTACTCCCTATGAGAAATCTCCACGTAGAGCCCATAGGGTGCTGTATAAAAATATAGTGCTAATTTTAGACAGGCAGTGTAAATTGCATTCACCACTCTAAAAGGCAAAACCAAACCAAATCAGAAAAAAAAGTAAAAATACTTTGAATACGAAGGCTTTGATATCATTCCACTTGGCAAAGAGCACTTTTCTACTGACTTCAACCCTCATTTTTTTCAGCTACTAGAAATATTCTTCCTCCTTCCCCAAAGACCCTCCATTTAACGGACACAAAAAGTGTTTAAAAGAAAACAAAAGCAACTTTGATTTTTTTCCCTCTGTAACTCAGCCCTGTAAACTTCAGCGCTTTTATAGGAGCCCCTGAGCTGCTTCACATCACACAGAGCTACCTTTTCTTTTCACTTCTTGCTGCAAATACACAGGCCCTTCCCCTGTGTGCTGGAACTGAAAGCACTCATGAAGAATTGCAGGTCTGACCTAAGCGTTCTGCGTCTGGACATGCTCTGCATGCAGTTATTAACTGCAGCGTGGAGGGGAGGCTCGGCCTTACCTTCTTCATCTCTTTCTTTGTCCAGAGAAGCTGAAGGGTTTTCAGCAATGGGAGTGCGTCCTGGCCTGGAGGAGGGGGAAGAGAGAGAGAGGGAAAGAGAGAGAAAAAGGGGGAGAAAAACAAAACAAAACAGATTTATTGGCTCTGTACAGGCAGCCTAGACACACTGGCACATTGTTTCACCCAAGAGAAATCAGCTACTCCGTACCACCATGTTTGAAACCACCAACCTTCCAACTGTCAGTCAGGATTAAAGTGCTAAAATCCCTCACTCTGAAATCCTAACAAAATAACAGACATCATCCATGCATGGCTTTAACTAAACACCCACATGGGCTCAAATACTGAAAAGCTGTATTGCTGCATTTACAACTAAATCATGCTGCTGCTACGCATCAAATACATATCCCCCTCCCCCTTTTTAATATCAAAACATAATGGTCCTAGAAGAGTAAGCATCTTGCACAGGTTGGACAGGATTATCAACACACTAATTTTTAATGAAATGGCTCTAAAGTGTCAACCTCAACACAACCTGTGGATGGAAGCCGCGAGTGGGTCAATTTACAGGCAGATCCACCTCGATTTGCTTGGCAAGCGCTGGGCAGCCGCCATGGGCTGATGGGATTTGGGCAAGATGGTGTGTGAGGAAAAGGAAAGATGAAATGCTGCTTGGATTAATGGCAAAGCTAAAAAAAAGAATGAATAATTATTGCAAAAGGAGGTTATTTGGAGTTTTTCTCTTTTACTTTTCACCTCGTTATTTGAGGCACTGCAGTCAGCTGTTATTCTGTATCTATTATCATTCATCATGCCGGTATTATTCATGATACCATTATTCATCACACCAGTATTTCTAAACCAAATGTTTAGGAATATTTCATTTTAAAAGCAGTAACATTTTTGATATCTGGTTCTATTTAATTTGCAATCATTTACTTACAAAACCATGACTCAGAATATTCTGAATGCAAATCTTCTACTGCATCAACAGTTTAAATGTGAAAAATGAATTTAAAAATCTGAATTTCTCCAAAACACTCCTCGTATATTTAGTGCACCTCCTCTTATGTTTTCATAAAGCCAAAAGAAAAATGTTAAACTGCAAAGGAAACATCCTTTCAATCACCTTCTGCATTCTACAGTTCCTAAATAGCTCATTTCCAAATGCTAGATTTCTTGCTTAGTATCCGATCTCACTTCATATTTCAGGTCACAAAAAGCTACTTCAACTGTGAAAAGCTCTACCTCATCCAGCTAAACTCTGAACACTGCATTTCTAAAATATATTAAGTAGCAAGCTGATTACTGGTCGAGCCAAGAGAACGATAGTATTCCCATTATCCACTAACCTCAGGGAAACACCAGCCAAATTAAAAATGCCACATTTACAATTCATAAGATAATATTTTCTCTCATCTCTGGTTCTGAAATCTTGAACTCTCCAAACGCTGGCTGTTCTCAGCTACTGCTATTCCTTTGGAAAAAGAAAAGTCTCTTTTTACAACAAAACAGAAGAAAATCCAGATCCCTACTCCCCACAAAATTAGCAACTAACAGTCAAATTCAGCCCGTGTGTGTGCGTGCATATACACACACTCTCCGCTTGGCCTGACTCCCACAGAAATTTATACACACACAGGAAAAAAAATTAGAATGCAACCCAGTGGGTAACCAAATACACTGTAAATCTGAACTGTAATTAATGCAGCGAACAAGCCGGAATGATACAGGAAATGAGAGCAGTTAGGAAAGCAGTGTTTCACTTCAGATACAGCCAATAATTCAACTTGTTAAAAAGCTTTCTAAACCTCAGTCAACGAAACAAGCCCTTTTCTCACATGACTTTTTCCTACCTTACCTCCCTGTAACTGAAATCAGATCCCACCATTCTTTCAATACATGGATGCATGAAAACCATCTCTTCAGTCAATTTAAACAACTCGACATGTTGCCAGCATGCCACAGTGCAAGCACGGGTAAGTAGGAAACAACCTTCCCCCTCCCCAAGTCCTGGAAGTGAACGCACCCATAATGTAGATTTTCTATGAAGTGCCTTGGGGTGCTGCCGAGCCCCACTCAAGGCCAGTGCCAAACCACTGGCGCGGGAGAAGGTCAACCACGGGGAGGGCAACCACCCATCTTCTGGCATGATCTGCCCAAAAGGTTTTGCTCTCCATTCAGTCTGTGCGTAAGAAAGTGGCAATTCCCACTCAATTCTCCAGAGTGAGGATTGAACAAGGAGAGAAGAGACATCAAAGCAACATCATGCTTTTGCCCAGTCCCACCAGAGTGGAAAGACGCTGCAGTTGATGTTGGATCTTGAGCTACTGTATCTAGCTACCCTCCAGCTAGGACAGAAGACATGAACGTGCAGGTCCACATCGTTTTGGCTCCTGAAGGAAATGAGCAATTCATCTTTTCTCTCTCCTGCAGGACCTCTTTGGGGGACTGGCCTCCTCATGGTTCTCCTGGCGCCTCTAAAGAGTGAAAAATGAGTGTCTTTGGCATGGATAATGAAGCCATAACAGTACTGTTATGTTCCCATTGGAATACCAGATAGGTTCCTGCTCATCCGCATCCAAGAAGGAACCAGAGAAGTATCAGGAAACTAACGTCAGGCTATGCGAGGGAAAAGGATGGGACCTTACAAGGAGTTTCATAAGCCTTCCAGAACAAATCTGGAGAGCAGGCGATTGCTCAACACAAAAGGGAGAGATGAAGAAATGCAAGGGAAGGAAGAACAAAGCAAAGTGACTGAAAACCAAACGGTCATAACTGAACCACAAGTGCATCTGGGCTCAACTCAGAGGACGAGAACCTCCAGACACTGTAGTAGGAGCAAGAAGCAGCAATTACTAAGACACACATATTAAACCAGTGACAGAACAGTGCCCGCAAAAGCAAGGACAGGTCACAGAGGACAGAAAAACGCCTTCATATGTCTCACCAAGAACACTCAGAATCTCCACTTCTAAAGGAAAGTTAAATTCCGCAGAGACTCCTACATACCGAAGAGATATCCAGCTATTAGCAAGGGTCGTTCAATGAGGATGAGGCCATGTAAACCAGCGTAAAAAAAGAGAGTGGCAAGTGGGAGAGCTGATGCTCTCACTGCTTCCTGCTGTGAGCAGCCAAGGACGGCCAGGTCTGCCCCGCTGGAGAGGCTGAGATGTGCCCCAGGCAGCTGATCCCATTCGGTTCCTAGACCAAGCTCGAAGAGGAAGTCCTCAGTCTGACACTGCTCCTTCACAGCTCCAAAACCAGGGGTCGCACACCATAAAACATCTGGCAAAGCTTCACCAAAGCAAGGTTGTTACACCTTGGTGGAGATCTCAGACAGACACATCTGCACTCACTCCATCAAGACACACATGCCCTCGATTTCCTCACCTGACAGTTTCTCCAAATACTATATTCCTGTTTTAAAAATTTTGACATTAATATACTTCCTTTCAACATTTTTCATTCTGAAAATAAATTTCCTCTGCCCTGAATCTGGAACCAAAATTGGAGGAGATGGTAAATCAAACGTTTTCCAGTTCTCAATATCAGTGGTTACATTTCAAAACCATATAAACCACAAGGCTTATATTTTTGAGTTAGAAAAGTGCCTTTGAGGAAAGCCATAAACTACTTTCTGTTCATTCTCTCCTTTCCCTTTGTGCGTACATCACTCAAAACCTGCTGTGATCAGAACAAAAGCGGTGCCCGCGGGCTGGTGAGGTAAAGCAGTGGTTTTGCTATTGCGTCCTTGCAAAATTCTGCCACATTATTCACCGGTTCTGCTGAAACGCCCTGGCAAGAGAAACCCACTTTCTGACTGAGGCTCCTTGTGTGTCTCACATGGGGAAAGTGAAACATCCAACCCCAGAGGAGGAATTTACCAATGAAACAATCTCTCAACACTTTTTCTTTGTGTCAAAAGCCATTGAACGCCCCACGGGCCGAGACCTGGAAGAATTACAGTCAACTAATTAAAAGATGGAAAAAAAAAAAAAAAAAAAAAAAGGAAAAAAAAAAGCAGCCCTCAAAAAGCAGGCTAATGTGACTGAAATGCAGGATCACATCCACCAAACTCTCAATGACAGCTGAAATTCATGGCCAGAAAAGGTCAAGAACAAAATGCTAATGGTTAAGTTTTCTTTCTGCAGGCAGCTTATACCTCCGCCTTACAAATTAAGAGGATTCTATTAAATGTTTAAGGGAATAGACAATAAATCCAACCCAGTCAGTACACAACCAGAGAATTTTTACTCTTATCTGCTGTTTTGTGTACTTTCTGCCCCAATAAACCCCTGAAATCTGTCCTCTGTGGAAACTCCTGTTAGTCTCAACAAGCCTTTGGGATTATTTTTCAGAAAGGAAAATATAGGTTCTAGATATTTCAATGTCACCATAAGTGCAGCTGGCCCGTTTGCACTTAAAACTAAAATATATAAAAGTACAGGCAATGCATAAACTGGGGGTTGGGGAGTAGACTTCCTCAGCCAGCTCCTGTTTCAGCAGCGAGATGGGTACACCCAACGCTGCATCATTTAAATTACATCTGAAAACCAACAAATAGTATGCTATCTGGATTACAAATTAATCAAAGTCTCTTATCAAAACCCACTTTGTCTTAATTTTTTTCAGACAAGGGCCTGTAGTTCCCACCAAACGTGTGCTAATTTTGTAGAAGAGAAGGCTGATAGTGAACATAAATAAAATCACTTTGATGATGCAAAATATGAGCAGATACGTTTTCTAGTGACAAATTTTCAACCTCTAATTAACCAGCTGATTTAATTAAAAAGATACAAAATGCCTCCATAGAAACTTACAGATTTTTACACCTTCTAGGTTCTCTTGCTGTGCCTACTTTTAATGAGCACACGCAACATAAATAAACCTTCCAACCTTGTTTAAGTATTTTTGAGCTTGAGAAAATGATTCCATATGGAATTTCTCATAATAATGTGAAATGACATTTAAAAGACACAAAACCAATTTTAGAATATACAGGTATTATGGAATACGCACTGTAAAATTCTGGGTTGTAATTTAAAAAAAAAAAAAGGAGGAAGTAGATACAATAAAGAAACAAAAGGTAAAGTACTATATTATTTTAAAATAAGTAGATAGATTTCAGAAAAAGCATGTACACGTGAATATATGGGTGTTACCCAGCAGTGCGTGGCAGTGCCGTTCTCCTTTTGCTTTATAGGAGGCTTTTTCAGCAATTTGTTCTTACTTGGATTTATCCCAGGGTCTGGGGAGAGACTCCTGACAGGCTGTATAACCACGAAGCGGGCAAAGATGTCATACATACTAGAATTAATGGCCACCAATCAAAACAGATATGATATAGACAAATCCCTTTTTTAAAATGCAGTTCGGGTTACGCTACTGCAACAGCGTTTGGTCCTGACACAACACCCCTCAATGCTTCAGAGTCACCTTCAAGAGATGGCAATGCCAGAGGGAGACGAGGCCTCCGATAAACCGAGGAACGAAAGGGGGAAACCTCTTTGAAAACAGAAATTCAGAGGCCAAGAGACCACCCACCAACCCAGAGCATCCCTAAGCAGCACGTTCCCCAGAGCTGGGAAATTTGGGCAACTTCTTGCTTATTGCTGTTTCTTTTGGAGTAACTGTTGTGTTTCCATCATAGCTGTATCCAGTTAAAATATAACCTCGCAGCAAGGCTAACGGAACTCTCTTCCTTGGTTTCAGAAGGAGGGAATAACGAAGGGTAATTAGTGCATCAGAAGCTGGAAAAGACAGAGGTGGGATGTGTTTCATTTAGCCGGTCAGAACTTGCTAGATGCAATATCCTGAGAAGTGGGTTTGTCAGTATCGCTGCTCCATCCCCCATGCACCAATCCATCCTCTCTTTCTTATTGAGAACATGTGTTCCAAATGACACTTAATGGCATTGCTGTAATTTGTCTGTATTTTTCCAAACAGTGCCAAAGATCGTATTTCCTACTTCACCCACAATGAAAGGCAACCTCTGCTTGCTTTGCAGCCGCACCAACACGGAAGCACCGCTGAGAGCGCCACCGTTCTCTGCACATCCAAGGTCAGTTTGTCCCTGTTCTCATTCAATTCACTTTCTGAATATAAAAGTCACCAAGGGTGTTGATTAACAGACATGACACTGCACCAAATGAATTACAACTGTGAGTGAAGAGGTAAATAAAAATGTAGTTTTCCCCATAAAGAATCAAAACCCAAACAACTTAGCCAGCAGCCTTAGCAGAAGGCAGAGCTCCAAACAACTCAGAAACCATGGTAAGAAGACCAGCACCAAAGCAAGGGCTTTAGCAACCCTTTGGCAACCGCCGTGTTTGCCCTGTATTCTCCCCACACCTCCGTGCCCCAAAGCAGACGGTGCTTCCGTGGGGTCTGGGTCCCCCTGTGCCGTGGCTGCGGGGCTGCCTCGGCCTCGCCACGCGCTGCTGGGTGGCTGCGAATGCTGCTGGAGCACCTGGGGCCCTCGGGGTCACCCTACTGCTCCCCAGATCAGTGCCCAACAACTGTGCTCTCGGGGATGGGCAAGGGAGCGTGGACCTGTGCAGGCGGTGCACCCTGCACATCGATTAGCTAATGAGTGTCCACGTCATCTTCTGATCAGATCTGCAAGCTCACTGAACCGAGGGGGTCCATGGCTCTTGGCTACCTTGTCATTACCACTTAAATTGTCTACAGTTGACTTAAGGGAGATTGACTTTTTCATGAATATTACTCCCATTCCAACAACACCATGACCAGGATGAACTTCCAATGCATTGTTCTCCGCCCCTGCACGGTTACTCTTAACTGGTAACTCACACCATCTTGGGGATGGGAAGGATTTTCACTCACAGGAGTGTCCACTCCTACTTCGGCTGCACCTGCACCAAAGGGGTCAAAGGCTGCTTAATACTTTCTCATGGCAGAGTCTGTGTCTTAGGGAAAACAGATATTTCCAGGAATGATAACAGTTCACTTCCAAGAACACTATGACTAAGGAGTAACCACTTGGTGATTCATCCCAATCTCCAACTGCAGTGATGAGACTCCCACTAAGCATAAAAGCAGCCCAGAGGTATGCACTCGCAGGGAGGTGTCTCCTGTACCAGTCAGTGTCAGACAGGCAAAGGAATGCTGCTGTAAGAGCCCGATCAATTTAAATGTTAATTACATCCCACCACTGAATCTCCCAGTGCAAAATTTACAAGAGGATCAGACGTCACAAAACTATTTCATTTCAGAAGCAATAAATTGCTCTGCTTTAGCACAATTTCTAGGGCTCCAAAATTCACTCACCGTGCCCAGCTGCCATTCCTTAACAGTGTCTCCCACAAAAGACAAATACGCTTTTTAAACATATAACCATATGGGTTTAGCTGAATTCAAACAACAAGGAAATGAAGCAACAAGACGGAGAGGGTCCTTCTTTATAAGGTATGTCTGGCTCACTCCAGCCTTTGGCTCGGTTTCCAATTTTAGCTATGACTTTCCAATCGACAGAGCTTTGAACTCCACTGCACAAAACCCTTCAGATCTCAGAAGGGAAGTAACCGCACGCAGCTACCACAGTCTTAAAAACTCCATACACCACACACCTCCCCTGTAATTTTAACATTAAAGATTTAGCCTTTTGGGAGGTCTGGGAGACTAGGTTCACCAAAGGAAAAGCATTCATTACTTGTTCCTCCAGTTCTTCATTCACACATTCGGATTCAGCTCCTGCACTAACGCCGCCCGTGGAATATCTGCATCAGACAGGAGGAAAAAAAGCCCCCAAATCAGTAAGTTCCTCACTTGTCACCACCTGATCATGAACATCAGCTCATTTTCAGCAGCCAAAATCCTCATTTAACATTATTTCTTATTTCTCCATTTGTCGACCAGCTGTGACTGTTCTGACACATTTCTTCCAGCCCTGTGATGTCCTCGGGTGACAGTCCGGCTCACCAGCTCCCGCTGGCCACAGGAGAGGAGCGCTGGAGGCCATGGCTGCGTTTCCCCTCCAGTCAGCACCCGTGGTTGGAATCATTACTGAAATAGAGGTGTTCACATCACCTCATGCACTGCCACGGTGTGGTCCAGACAATAATTCGAACAGCAGAACCAGTTTATGTTTTGGTTTATAGGCCAGACAAAAAACTTACGTCAGCCCAAGACAATCCCCACTCCCCCCAGTTCTCTCCCTGTACCAAGAGCAGGGGGAAAGCTGCAGTTCAATTCAAGTGACACAGCTGCTTCCCTCAGCAGGAAATCTTTTGCTACACTTTAGGGGGGAGGTCAGTATCTAGAAGTTTGTCTTCTGGTGGTTCTTCACCATCTTTCAGACAGACCTGATTTAATAGAAACCTCTAATTCAACTGTGTACCTTGCACGTAGGATAGCAAGGGACAGGGCAGCGATGCCTGAGTTGGAGTCTCTGGTTTTGATCTACTGGATTAATGTGACAGCATGCAATACTATATCACAGAGGTAGCTTAACTAATTGTATTTTCTCTAACATCCGTGCAAAAGCTCATCACAAAGCGTTCGGCTATGCCTGCAATGCTGATTTCATGTTTCTCATTTGATTCTTCTAGAGAAAAGTTGGAATTCCTCAGATGCCATTAGCTTAGCCCACCCATTCCCGGGATCACTATGTTAAGCCATACCTTGGTCTATGCTGCCGACTACATGATGATTGAAAAGCCAAAATTTAGAGATCAAACAGAAATATGGCTGGAGAATGAGCTGCACAGGCAGAACGCTGAGAAAGAGAAACTGCCATGCTGGAGAGGGCAAAGGGAAATGAAGAATAGTGGGTAGAGCAAAAGCGTATTGAAAGCAATACAAGTTTCTCTAGAAAAAGAATCGGGTCTTTCTCAATGGCAGTAAAAGTCATTCTTCAACTAAGGGCAAAAGAGATCCCTTCCATTCTGAGAAATTTGAGTTATGAAAACATAATAGGAAACCTCACAATTTTGCTAATACATTCTCTGTTCCTCAGTGAGTCAGAAGTTCACATTCTTCTAATGCAACCTCCCAACTGAAAACAATCCCCACACTTCAAGCAAAAGAATAATAAAGCACACATATGCTTCTTATAAAACAATCCTTACAAATAACCATGGCTTTTGTTTTCATAATGGCTAAAATTCATCATTTCCCCCCAAAAAAACACAGATCAAACACAATGCATGCTCATTAAAAGACAAGGCTCACTTGTCTGAGCAGAACAGCCAATAACATTTTCCTCTTATTTTCTTAGTGCTTTTTGTCAGTGAAGAGAAAGGCGACAGCAGTGTAAGGCAGGCAGGGCCGGCACACCTCCACCCCTGGGACGCCAACCAAGGACCTTCCTCTCCCCCAGCCCGCAGCCCCCCAAGGGCATCACACTCCTCTCCCGCTCAGGGGACACCGACAGCGACACCAGTGAGGCGCTGCTTGTGGCACGTGAGCAGATGCCCTTCAGCTCTGGTGCCAACTAAAGCAATAAAACTGTGAACCTAACCAAGAAGTTACTCGGCTTTGGGAACACCCTCACCCAGTGCCTGAGATGACCCACTCTCAGGGAGAGGAAACGTCCCCTCCCCTCGTACAGCAGCAAAGGAGAGCATCTCACACCATCGGGCTGGACACACACATGGGTCATCACCTCAAACAAACCGGAGTCATTCTGGGATATTTTCAACACACCCTGGCTTGACAAGGAGAAGTGCACCTATTGTTACATAAGTGGCAATTCTAAAAATAATACTGAAGTTGCTTTCTAGGCAGGTAATGAAATCAAAATTAATAAAAGCCTAAAAATATAATGACCGCTAGTCTTTTGTAAGTAACTGGCAACGCTTTTAATGGTTTCCTCATGTGTTAGATGGGCTACAGCCTCGATATCACAGGTTATTAAGCACCAAGACGACAATACAATCCCTGGCACAGCAGGACTCGGGGTTGCGGACTGATGGGAATCGGGGCAAACACAGGCGGGGAGGACAGCAGAGCACTCCCTCATTCCCTTCTGATGTTTTACACCTTCTCCCTACATCTCCACTGCCAGGCACAGCCAGAGAGGCGACTGAAGACACTGCCCCGTCCTGCCCAAACCATGGCTTGTGCTCTCGTGTTCAAATCTATTTAAGCAAAAAACAGTTGCATCATAAAATATTTCTTTTTCTCCAAAAAGAAAAGCTTTTTTTACTTCAGCTTTCAGAAAAGCTATTTTTACTTACTTCAGCCAACAGCTGTGTGCATTTTTTCAGTGATAAAGAGACATGGGTTTTGTTCCCATAAAACATCCCAGTGTCGAGGAGGGAAGGGTGAGGAGCGAGTCACCAGGCTCCCAGGAGCACTGATGACCCTCACTGCCGTGGAATGAGCCATGTCTCACCTTCCACTGCTGAGCAGTGGGGCTGTCTCACCGCACCTCCGCAAGCCCAGGAACAGAAGGGATATGTCATAGCCAGGGTCCACGTCAATGTCCCTACACCGCTTAATGGCACTTTGACAGAAATGGAAATTCAGGAGTTTAAACCCAATGTTTAAAACAGCACTCCATAAAACTAACAATTCCTTCTTTCAGGCTTATCAATCCTGCAAAGGTGAAGAAAACTAATATTGTTCAGGATGAAATGGGGAACATCTTACACATGCCCTTGTTTTCTGGCTACTTAGCCCTGAGGCTGTCC
Organism: Ibidorhyncha struthersii; assembly: GCA_013398815.1. Taxonomy (NCBI): domain Eukaryota; kingdom Metazoa; phylum Chordata; class Aves; order Charadriiformes; family Charadriidae; genus Ibidorhyncha; species Ibidorhyncha struthersii. Next base: position 226,372 of record VZSZ01003985.1, read on the forward strand.
GGAACAGCAGCAGCAGGTCTAGTGGACTGACCGGCAGTTTGGGAGAGAAGAATCAGATGCAGAGTGCTATCATAAAGCTAAAAAGATTCATATTTTTTCTCCTCCAGACATCTCTGGAAATCCCCAAGTTCTAAACCTTTAACTCTCTCTCCTAAGTAGTTTTCCATGAAAAACCCCAACTGTTAATACTAAAAAGCTGTAATACATGTTTTGAAATCATCCAACTATTTTTTTTTTAGAACAGTAACAATGGTTTGATTCTTGTTTAAACGCCATTCCCACATTTTCTTCTGCCAGTTCCTCACTTCTGTGTACTTAAGAAGTATCAGCAGATGCTGAATGGGGGCCAGAACCTCTCCCTGTCGGAGGCCGATGTGCACGCTCACATTGCTGCACTGCACCGGTACGGACCAGGTACGCTGGCCCTTCACAGAATCCAAAGTGCTGCAGCTTCATCCCTATCAGCACGGAGAGAGGCACCGAGGGCATCCTGCTTCTCCCAGCTCCCAAGGATTCCCGTTCCAGGTATGTACACAGTTCCATAACTGGTACTGCTGATTCAGGTATTTAATATCACCCACAGAATTCGGTTTCATCTGTGGCTGGATAACCCAACCGCCCAAAGAAATCGGTAGGTTACACCTGAGAAAGACAACTTGAGCCTGAAGAATACCTCAGCTTCTCTGCCAGCATTTCAGAAGCATACTAAAACAACTCTGTAAAGTCAAAATTCACCTTTTTTGTTGTTTTTTTTACTAGCAGAGACCATTCTGACCACTGAAGACAGGTAATCAGGTTCAAGCCAACTTTGTTCTGTATCCAAATGAGAATTAAACTGTTTTTAAAAATAGAAGTTGAACTAGAAACTTTTACATGCTGAGACCTTATGTTAGCAAAGTATTTAGACTGTTTTAAGCACGTGTGAAAATGCACAGCTAAAAACATTTGGTCCACTTTCAGTACCCCAGGACAAAGGCTCAGCCCTTCAGCTGAAGAAGTCCGTGTATTTTAACCTATCCCAAGTGACACCACCTAATTTCAGCCAAAGCTTTAAATGTAAATATCTCCTTGAGGGAACAGCTCCTTGGACGAAATTCTTACCCAACCAAGCTGACACAAAAATTTCCATACATATCAACCAAGGGAGCATTTCACTGGGCTTGGGTCCACACCCTAATTTTTCAATCCAGTTTTTAATTAATGCTTAATTTCTGCTTAAATCAAGAAGAGTTTCGCCCGAGTTATGGTTCACGTGAGCTTTCTGTCAAGTTGTACCGCGAGACGCTTTTAACAAAACACTGGAAAGATGCTCCAGATCTCGTGTCACATAGGAGTAAGGATGGAAACATTTTTCTGTCATGTATTGCGAGGAGTCCAGTTTATTTAGTGAAGCAAATAAAGGTGCAACTGAGCTTTCTCATGGGAGTGTAGGGCTGCAGCTCGCCTGGGATGGGGAAACCGTGCTGGAAACTCTTGTACAACACTGCTGGAAAATGCTGACAAGTTCTTCTTAAGAGAGGAAGATCGCACCACAGCTCCACATGGGGAAAGCCAGAGCACACATCAGAAATACAGAGCGGCTTCAGATGTTCCTTCCGTGTAGTTTGGGACGCTGCTCTTTATAAAAACTGCTTTTGTAGATCTTAATACACTGACCAGTTTTCTATCGGTAGAAAACAAGGGGGGAAACCCAAGACTGCAGCACCTCCAAGTTTTCTGGCACTTTCTCTTTCTGAAGTCGGGTTATCGTAACAGCTCTAATTCTCTCCTTGGCACTCAGACTGACTGGCAAAAGCTAGAGCTGTCAGCTGAGCCAAACTCCACTTAATGGTGGGTATTAGAGACAGTATCAGCGCCTTGCAATTACAACTGAAACTAACTTTTCCAGCTAGGAAAAAGCCCACAGCTTTTATTGCACGATGCTTGACAAAGGCGGAATTGAAGGAGGGAGGTGGGTCCAGAGGAGGCCATGAAGATGCTGCGAGGGCTGGAGCCCCTCTGCTGGGAGGACAGGCTGGGAGAGGGGGGGTGTTCAGCCTGGAGAAGAGAAGGCTCCGGGGAGACCTTAGAGCCCCTTCCAGTGCCTAAAGGGGCTCCAGGAGAGCTGGGGAGGGACTCTTGATCAGGGAGGGGAGCAACGCGATGAGGGGGAACGGTTCTACACTCAAACAGGGGAGATGTAGATGAGTCGAGGAAGAAATTCTTCCCTGTGAGGGTGGTGAGCCCCTGGCGCAGGTTGCCCCGAGAAGCTGTGTTTATCCCGCATCCCTGGAGGTGTTCAAGGCCAGGTTGGACGGGGCTTGGAGCAACCTGGGCTGGTGGGAGGTGTCCCTGCCCATGACAGAGGGGTTGGAACTGGATGGTCTTTAAGGTCCCTTCCAACCTAAACCATTCTATGATTCTATGAACTAACCGAACAAGGCTAAGAACAAGTTACATTTTGCCACTTAATGCTTTTATTAAGCATTTACTCTGAAACTCACAGCTTTCCAGTATCTGTGTGAGAGCTCCTCTTCATATGCTCTACCCAACACGTTAAAGCTTGTACAAATCTTTCCTATTAGGTGAAAAAACAAAACAAAACAAAAAAAAACTAAATCTGCAGCAGATTATTAGTGTCATCTCCCCTGATGCATGGGTATTTTTAGCCCTAACAGATCTGCTGAGAGGAAAGATACAGAAAACTGAAACGAATGCCTCTTCAGATTTTATCTCTCTCAATTTTTTGTGACTGTAGATATGAAGGAACTGCATACAAATGCTTCTTTTTTCTGTTTACTTCCACATCTTCAGTCTGAGCACCGGGGGAGGACAAAAGGAAGCCACGCTAACCAACCCCCCAGGAGCACTGCACCTCTCAAGACGCTGAACGCTGGTGCCCTGCCTGGCGCAGCACCGTGCCCAGGAAGTCCCAACCTGCCTTCCCGAAGTCCGTTGCTGGGAAATTCACTTTTCCCTCTGCCACTCTTTCCTCGGCCATTCCTCCAAGGCACAGGTACCAGCAGATAACCAACCACCACCCCCTCCAGGCCAGCAGTTCCTGGTCACGGCGAGCTTATTTGCTGTCCCTCAAGCTGTGTTTTCAAGAGATGATGTCTGCGACACCATTATGAGCTCCATGCACTCCTCCTTTTCTCCTCCCTCTTCCGCCTCTTCTTGCATGGGGACAAAGGCTACGAGTCACAGCTGTGCAGAAAGGGCAGATATGGGCATCCGTGACCTACACTCTTGTTGGACACTATATCAAACCAAACTGATTTGCCTTAAATGCTAATTTGAGAAAATATCGTAGCTTTTTTCTAATCAAAAATATGGCTTGCAAGTAGCTTTTCAGCTTCCCTTCAGGTTGCATATAAAGCAATTAAAGGACTCAAGTAAACAAAGCGGAGAAGACCCACCTGTCCAGGCTGAAGCAAGCTTTCCACAGGCAGAGTGCAACTGCGACTTTGCTTATGTTGAAGAAAATAATGGTAAAATTCCTACACTAAAAAATTCCGTCTTCTTCCAATAGCTAATTACATCTCAGAATGTTACATTAAAACTCTGTCTCCGGTACTGATACTCAATATGGCCAGAGAAAGCAAGAATCTTCAAATAACGTGTCTTTCATGTGTGTATCTGCTCCTGTTGCTGCTTTTGAAAATCCCATCTGGAGGTGCCAGGAACAGTTCCAAATACTTCGAAGTGCACCCCAAATGCTGAACCTGTTCCCTCCACGCACAAAGCTCTCCAGGTCACCTTTAAGTGACTGCAAAATAGCCAAATGCTTCTCCACAAGCCGGCTGGCTCAAACCATTCTTCTCTAGGACATTACACACCGGCTCAGGCAAAAACTTGCCCAGTACTTCACACTGCATGACCACGGACTGAACAGCTCACCTTTGATTTTTTCAGTGTTTCTAGTACTAGATACAAGGCTGAGTAAAAGGTGTCACTGCTATTTAAGATAAACGTAGTGATGGCTATTCACTTGCAAAATTTATAGGTGTACCCTCTTAGATAAAATAATAAAAAAATATCTTTGAGAGGTCCTACACATGACTTGCAAAGTTACAGCTCTTGGGAGGTTAAGTAGAAAAGAATGGATACCTGTCAGCTCACCACCACCGTGTTTGAAGAGATTTGCTGGTTTCTATGGCAATGGGGAGGGTAACGTGGCTGCCTGGTTACAATTATGACTGACGCACATCTCAAACAATCGTTCTCTTCCTGTTCGTATGACATAAGAAAAACAGGATGTTGAGAGGTGTTTATCTGAATGAACAAGATAAGCAAGCTCACTGACATTTCTAAAAGTACAAGATTTAACTAGCAAGATGTTATAGATTTTCTGTGGAAAATAAAAAAATATCCAACTCCTGCACTGCTGAATGTGATTAAATTATGCATGGAAAGATCCTTTCCCTCCGAACCCGCAGGAAACAGTTGAGGAACTGTTATATGAGCCATGAATACCAATGGAAAGTCTTTTTAGTGCGAGATACTGAGTTACACTGCTGTATCAAAATTGAGAAAATTGAGAAAAACAGCTTAGTGGGCAATATCCCACCGCCTCCCAAAACGGTGTTCAGGTCAGGGACCACTGATGGGGTGGGCTACAGAGAATCGCGGTGCCGCAATGGTCCTGCTGCTAGACAGGGAAGCCAGGCTGGGTTATGAAGCAGTTTGTGGCAATGAGAACCATTTTGCAGGTGTTTCTCGGGCTTTGTACTCATCCTGAGTAATCATTGCAGGTACTCTGAAGTGATTTCAATGTCCATCGGTGCCCGAGAGGGAACCTTCTGACTCCTCATTGCAACTTCATCAATGAGGGAACTTACAACATGCCCAAATCATACAGCAGAGTATGGTGCTGCAATCACTGCTGTCCACTAATTAACCATGAGCTGGTACAGCCCAGCAGCACACTGCAGTTCAAAGCAGAAAAACAGCTCACGTCCAAAAAGCACAACAACATCGTCCCAAGGGTGTTTCTGGAGCAGGGGAAAGATACTGGTCTTCATATCCATGCTCCTGTCACCTATATGCATGGGCAATACACCCCGCTAGAAACACCCAGCGACAGGGCAAGATAAAGATAACGCAACCACCGAAGAGACGGCAGGGGAGCCAGTGGCGACTCGCGTTTGCTTTAACACATTGCTCCTTTTCACGTGGGAAAAGAGAGCTCCCCACAAGCAGGGGGAAAGGATAACGTGTACTTACAGACAGGTATACTGGAAAAATATAAAAGAAGCGCAGCTTGCAAAGCTGATTGCCAGCAGCTGCCTTGCTGTGGGACGGGTGGAACGGGAGATTCAGCAAGGAAGCTGGAACAGAGAGGTGAGAGGCTGGAAGTGGGACATCGCTCGGTGTTTTAGGAGACACTTGGAGTACACAAATCTCTCAGAGCAGAACGGTTTACATGGAATCAAAGAAAAATAATAAAGGAGAAGTATAGCATGCTTCAGCCTGACTTTCCTGTTTAGGAATTACTGAGGACTGGACTTAAAGTCTCCTCAGTCTTCGGCCTCACAGGAAGATTAATACTGCTAAAAAGTTTGGCTTGGGATGTCCAGGAATTAGCTGATAACTGTCAAACCGGGAAGTTCAACAGTCTTTCATGTATTTATTTGTTCATAGCTTCACCTGTTTAAAATGCACATATAATTTAAAATATAATACTCATTATGGGCTTTTGCATGTCACTATATCCCATGGAAGAACAAGACCAGACGCCACAGTGCTCCGATCACTCAAAAGTACAATCGTGTCATTGTACACTGCTACGCACAGGGCCTGACACTAAAGACCTGATATTAACAATACTCCGGTTTATGGTGTATCGGCCACCACAGACCTGTTGGAGCACATGGTTAGAATAATAATGATGTAATAGAGAATGTAAAAACTCTTAAAGTAGAAAATGAATACAATCAGATATTGAAGTGAAGGATAATAAATACGTGGACTTAGTAATAGTTTAAACAAGTGAGCCGCAGGGAGTAGAAGGAGGTAGCCTGGGACAGCTCTCCCAGGAGAGCACCACACAGTTGTTAGGGATTAGGAGATCAAAGCACCTGTGCACTGTCACAACAGCTCCGTCCCGAAAAGGGATCTCACAGTGTGAGAGATATGACTGTAATACTTACCTTCAACAGCTCTCTGTGCTGTCTAGAGCATCCCCTATCCAGGAGCTGCAATGAACTTTATAAGCCATAACAACTTGCAGCTGGTTCAGAAGAAGCTGGCTTTGGACCTCTGGGAGCACCGAAGCAAACATGTTAGAAGTCTGTACTGGCTTCCCTAGCATTGCAAAAACATCACCAAGTTTGAGACAAAGCTACCTGAACAACTCTGCATGCCTTTGTGAGCTGCAGTTATCTAAAATCCTTTCCAAGCGGTTGCTCTCCTCCACCACCACTTTCTTTATTTCAAAGACATTTGAAATAAAGATCTTTGAAATCTCCCTATGAGACTTGCATGCAGCCAAGGACGTGCTGATCTCCCAGACGCAATCCTTTCACAGTCCTTACTGTGACCACTTCCACACTTCCCTGCAAGTCAACGATGCTGCCCAGGCATACCCAAAGCAGCAGTGCTGAATGAAGCACTATCACACGGACCTGCCGACAGCCTGTATTACTTTGAAGACAACACCTGCCATGTTTGTATTTTCCCTTTTCTACATCGAGCAGGTATTGGTTTCCTTAAAAAGCTGCACCTCAGGTTACGCATTACAGTTTATAAGGCACGAAGATCATAAAATTGTAGAATTGTCTAGGTTGGAAGGGACCCTTAAGATCAAAGACCAAGATGCTGTACTTCTGCCACACACAGGCACTGGGCAGTGAAGTCTCCCAGCAGAACCCCCAAGGAAAGGAGAATGGGTGCCCGATTCCAACCGCCCTCATTTTTGCATCAGTATGGATCCACCTGTTTTATTTGCGCATCCATATGGATCCATCTGTTTTAACAGTTGCTTCTAACTTATTCTAGCCTGGTATCCGCACTGGAAACCCAGTGTGCAGCCCCCCCATGAAGGCACAGACCCTCCTGGGCGGAAGGGACCACTGGGACTCTCAACATCCCCAGGAGCCGTGCCTGGAGCTGCTACACGTCCGTGCAGTCTCCTCTCGCCCACCGGGATTCCAGCTGCACCAGTCCCACCTTCTCAGGGCTACCCAGAACCCCACACCACAGTCAGGGTGTCATTCACAAACCAGTTCTCTGAGAGCAGGCCTGATTTCCAAAGTCCTAAAGGAAACAACAGATAACTTTTGCCACCTGCGTTATCCCTATCAGAAGAGAGAGGGCAGAACAGATGGGTATAAGAAAGTGGATTTCTACTTACTTTTATGTAAATTTTGTTTTCCCATTTGGTGCACATATTTAAGTCAGTATCAAAGGAACAAAATGGAAACCAAATCACTGTCTCTGGCTTGGCTGGCTTACAGATCAATTCCCAGCCTTTAATTCTAGGAAGTGAGCGACCGCGAAGTCCCATGACAGCCAAAGGCCCCTCTTTCCATCTGACTCCCTGTTTGTCTTGGAAGTAGCCAGGTTAACGCTGTGCCATTCAGCCTGCAAGGGAACACAGGGCAGATCGAAAGAGGGAAACACAGACAAAGACGGACAGAGAGACACTGTGAAGGACTGAGAGACAAAGACCGGCGGTGGGATGAAAGAGCATGGAACGAAGGCAGGACCCAGCCAAGCCAAACAAAATTTTCCTTGAGTGATTACATCTGCTGGAAGAGTCCCCAGCTTGCACTCTCCTCGCTGAGAAATTCTTTTAATTGTGTCTAGGACATTTTAAAAATCCCAAGAAAAGCTCCTCTGTAATCATGAAAGCTCTGAACTGCGTGAACTTTTGTTATGCCGAATTACTGATAGCTTGCTACATACTTGTTGAAGTAAAAGCTGAAAATTGCTTTAAGAAGGTTTTTCTGAGGTACAGCCCTGGGGAGGGAAAACTGATAATAAATCTTAATTTCTTTTTCCCTAAGAAAAAACAAACAATTTAGAAAAATTCTTCTCCCTCCCAATGTCTATGTAGCTAAGCACAAAGAGCATCCAGAAGAAAATGAAAAGATAAACCTCCTCAAATTAGGCAAATTTAAATAAGGTTAAGTGAATGATGCGTACAGCCAAAGCCTACAATTCTGTAAAATGGCCTCCCTTCCTAGAGGTCAATGGGGACGGTGGCTCGTCCCCAGCCACTGGAGCTGCTCACGGCTTAGCTGATGGTGGAACGTGGGCAGGAGCATGTGTCCAGCACCTATGCCAAGACCGTACTGTGTGTCAGGCTGCCACAGGCTCTTGTGTATATGAAAATCACTACTTGTAAGCCAGAAAGACAGATTAATATTAAGCAATTTTCAAGTTGGCTAAAAGAACTGTGATTCTGCCTCCATCAGACACACTGCTGGGGTTATCAGAATGCCACTGCCCACGGGCATCACATCACAGGTCCAACTCTCTCATCTACGGTAAACCTCCAGGCAAACCTCCCTCATCTTCAAGCCTGTTTTCCCAGCGTTAGTCTGTACTCTGCCACTCACTATGATAACCAGAAATGCCAGAGAGTTGACAGACTCCAAGTACCTCATTCCTCTCCTCTGCAACCCAAACATCTGCCTGCGTACCTCAGGTAACCAGATATTGGTATTTACAAAATTTGAAGGTCAGTCATTGGAAGACACTGCAAAGGCAAGGCTCAAAGACCAAAAAACCCATAAGGTGTGTTGAACTGGCCCTCACCTCACCACAATCGCACACTCCACCATGTCCAGGTGTGTGGTACCCAGGAAGGTAAAAGCACTACTGATGGGGGACACCTAACACGTCTGCAGCCAAAGGTGTGCTTTGGCATACACATGTATTTCAAGCACTTTGAATTAATATGTGGCTGTATTTCACCACTTTGCTGGTGCAAAAAGCCAAGTGACTTGTCCTCGCTACATCTCTACTGCATATTGCCTGAGTGCAGTCACACTGAGCAACCTGAACCCTCACTGGGCGACAGCTCGCCCTGCTGAAACGCAGAGAGCCCTTTCCCTGCCCCAGCTTGTGCAGGCTCTGGTCCTCAGCTGAGCATTCACAAGCCAGTCCCACCCAGGCTGCCGCTAATAAACTAACTGGGCCAAAATACGGATCAGCTCTGCTGGGCCAGTGAAGTGAACCAGCTCAGCAAAGGTCCAAGGCAGCAGCACTGGAGCAGAGAGGATGACTCACGTACCCAGGACTGGGTACGAGGGTGCGCGGGAGAAGGGCTGGGAGCAAGACCTTTCCCTTGCATCTGCAGTTAAGCCACTAGATCAGTCAGCACTTCCATTTACTCCGTTCTGCCAAAACACAAGTCTTTCCCCATAATGTACAGAGATGCACATTATTAATTATATAATAGGTAGCAATGCGTATTCTCCAATGAAATGCAGGGTAGTGAGGTACAATGGTGAGTTTTGTGGGCTCTATGATGCAAAAGAGAAGGCTCCAACTAAAGGCAAAACTCATACATCAGCCACAAGACAGGACCTCTTTGTCTGCTGCGGCATGGCAAGGCCAGGCTGAGATGCTGCAGCACCTTGAGCACCTTCAGCAGGAGCTGCAACCACTGCTGAGAGGATGCAAACGCACAGACAGACATCAGCATCATCCACGTTTATTTTTTAAACAGTATGTCTTATAGCAACTTTAAAACAGTATCTATCCTTAAGACAGGCGGCCTTTCCAGGCAGAACCTCCTCCTCTGGTCAGCTCTTCAGGAAGCACAACCACCCCCGGTAGCCAGGATCGTGCCATTAGAAACACCAGTTCAGTGTCTACTGAATGGCACTTCAACAACGGGGCTGAAGGAAACCTCAATGGGTAGAACCACTAGAAGCTGCTAAGGGACCTGGTGACAGCCCCCCTCCCCCAGTGCTGAGCAAAAGGCCAGGCGGCACCTATGAGATGGGGAGCCCAATCTGAACCAGTGAGCAAAGGGACCGAGGGCTCTCTAGACCTTGTCACACGGTACGGGGCATAAACAGCCTGACGGATATGGAGCACACATTGAGAACACCTACTGCAATAATCTCAATCTTCAAAACTGTGGAGGGCTCCCTAAAAACCTGCGGTTTGTTGGGGAGGAGTTTGGGGTTTTGTTTTATGCTTATCTGCCTCTCGTTTTTGTCTTAGTGGATAACATTCATTTCCAGTAACTGTCGACCAAAGTAGAAAAGGAGTATTTAACAATAAAGTACAAGAATACGTTATGAGTAATGGCAACCCATGTGCTTTTATGAAACAATAACACACCAACATAAAATAAATCAGTGCCTTTTAATTTAACAATGTAAATTACCCTCCCACCTGCTGTGAATCTCCGTAAGGAGAAAAAGCTGGCTGCGTATTTACCAAGCTGTCTATCCCAGTCTCATTCTGCACTGGCCTAATGCCCTGGGGTTAGACTGTAGGACTCTGTCATCTCTTGCACTCGTATGACCTAAGAAAGGGAATGTGGCCTTTTTCCCACAAGCCCAGAGTGAGAACATCATAAAAGCTGAACTTTAGCCCCCTTTTTGGGCAGGCAGCACAATAGCAAGGAGGATGCTGTTACTCCCTGGAGGCTCTGCTGCTGAAAAACATCACCAAGCTCAAGTAAAAGGTCAGTAGTTAGGATTGCATCTCTTGTTTTCTTCAGTTTTCCTCCTCCGTCAAAGGCAGTTAAACATTCTTTGCACACCCCCCCTCCCTCCTTCTGAGAAATGCAGGAAGGAAGTGCTTGCAAAATAGTTTAATTTAAAAGAACGCACAATCACACACAGCAAACACTGCTTTAGACTCGGAGCAGGACATTTCTATTGCCTCGCAGTTCCCACTAAAACACAAATGAATCCCTGCCGTGGCAGAGTGGGTCCTCCCTCCCCGCACACAAACGGAGGCTGCGCTTTTACTCCCAAATCCTTTTGTTGGGGGGGCAGACACCTCGGGTGAGAAGACCCCTCTCTGCTCCTACAGAGCACATACAACCCTGCAGGCTCTGGTCAAGCTGGAGAAGAGGACATCTGCCTCGTCAACAAGGCTGTGGAGCCAGGGAAAGGAGGATGCAGAAAAGCCTGTGATCGCTCAAGGCACCGCATGCTAACAGGCTCCAAGAGGCAGTAACGCGGTCCTTGGTTGTAGGACACAGTTCTGCCTCCAGTTTTTCTCATAATTACTGCTTGTTTGAATCCACAGTATATTTTCCATAGAATCATAGAATGGTTTGGGTTGGAAGAGACCTTGAAGATCATCCAGTGCCACCCCCCTGCCCTGGGCAGGGACACCTCCCCCCAGCCCAGGGTGCTCCAAGCCCCCTCCAACCTGGCCTGGAACACCTCCAGGGATGGGGCAGCCACAGCTTCTCTGGGCAACCTTATCACCCTCAAAGTGAAAAATTTCTTTCTAATATCTAATCTTTTTTTCTCCAGTGTTCGCTACCTGGACCTTGCTAGAGTTTGTGAAGGTTGTTTGGGACTGCTGGATTTAACTTGACCCTTGTCTTCACAAGATTTATGTGAAAGAACCAGAGTGGGAAGAAACAGCTCTTACACTCCATCCCTTTTTGCAAAGAGGAATGTAGAGACCAGCAGGCAATTCATGGAAAACCCCTTTGTTATCAATCAGTTTATGTCGTATGACCACATGTCCAATCTAAACATAATTCTTCTCAGTCGCACAGTGTTTTCCTATGCCTGGGCAAACAGCATTTGCTGTCACAAGCCAATTTCTTTGACTTTTCAGAGACTTTGGAAGTCCTGAGGACTTGTCTTCCCTTGAGCCATGAACCATGACAGCCACTAGCACACGTCAGAAGGGGCTCACAACTCCCTGCCTGCTTTCACTTCTTTGAGAATTACCAGCCCTGCTAGCCACAGTCTCTTGAAATAAACACCTCCGCCGCTCGCAGCTTCTCCCAGTGCAGCAGTGCTTTTGCTCGGTGGTTTCAGCAAATCTGATCATGTTTCTGCTGTCCCGCGTTCCTTACATTGCTGGGCTAGCATGTGGTGGATTGATTTCAAGTTGGCACTCTTGTACTTAAAAGGGACACTGTCAACAAATCACAGTCCTGTCTCTTTTTTTTTTTAACCCGTTGCTGTCACAGTGCATAATTAGATTAATAAAATAAATAAGAGATCAGTGCATGTAGGAACTGAGCAGCATTGTACCCGCTGCCCGTCACAGCGATGTCGTCTTCCTCCAAACAGGATGGCCAGGACAAGAGAAGACACAATAAATTATTTTCTAGAAGGAAATTAAGAAATTTTGCATGCTGTTAACATGAGCACTTTCCCATGTACAGTCAAGCAGCTTCACAAAGGGGAAGATTAATACTTTCACAAAACAGGGAAATGAGACTGCCAAATGCCACAAACTGTCCGGGGACTTCGGGTCTACGGCAGGACCTGAAACTAGATTGCTGAGTTTTGCTCTTTTTAACTTGACAACTTCAATTGACAGCATTTCCTTTCAGCCCTGACCAGTGGGGAGATCAGACCTTCCCTAGTTCTAGGCCATTGCCCTGATGGGTAAGTTTTTTGGTTTTGTTATTGTTTTCATAAACACACAGCTATTACTGCTGTTTATTACCCTTCCCACACCCTGTGACTTTTACCTTCTTTTCTTCTTCAATTGGTGTTATTCACGTACATTTCTGGTTGATTTAAAAATAATTGTTAGCATTTCAGAAATGCCTTCAGATTTTAAATGAGGACTCCGTAATACTGCATTCTGTAAAGACCTTAAATAAGAAATAATTTCGGTCTCACAAAGTATTGTAAGGGCATTTAAGGAGCTTACTCCCCACCCCATGCCTGTTGCAAGCCCAGACAAAGGACAATAAAAATGTGAAACAGAGGAGAAGGAATGAAATAACCACAGAAACGCACATCTGGCTGGGCAGACGAGGTGCCTGTGCAGGTAGCCAGCATGGAGCTGGGGATTTTTTTTGCTTATCAAGACTGTGAAGAGTTACACACTGTTTTTTACATGATAAAAAAGTATAAAAAAACATAACCTGCACTGAAACGTATATTACAAATAAAATCACCACATTGCCCAGTATGCACATGGGGTCAGAGGGACAGATTTCAGTAGTACACAATTTGCTTCCGGAAAGTCTTCACCAATTACTTCCCCCACTCTAGCCTAAAAACCTTATCATTAAAACAACATACTCCTTCTTTCATTCTAGACCTTACACTCATATTCAAGTTTCACCCCAACTTCACCAAATCGTAGCCTTAAGTAAACACTGTTTGGCTCTGAGCGCACTGGGCACATGGCAAAGAAAGTCACACTGCAGAAATTACTGACAGTAGACTTTTTCAGAGAGAAAAGCCAGAGGAAAGGTTGAAGGACTTCCATAGTGTCAGTTCAGGAAAAACACAACCCCACAAAATATTAGTTTCTTATGCTATGAGCAACTGAAACTTACTTTCAGGGTAAGTTTTAAATTTACCATTAAGCTGGACTCTGACTTGAATCTTACCCCAAACCTTCAAATGACCCAAAGAGAGAAATTTTGGAGGTGTTTTAACTCCACGCTAATTTACAGGCTGATGAGCTTTAGCTGACTCCGGCGTGGGCTCAAACACAGAGTACAATTCAACATGGGCAGCATTAATTTGAAAAAAGGAGGGCAGCTGTAATTGCTGTGGTGGTTGACAGTCTTTCCATCCCCCTCCTTCCATTCCCAAGGACAAACCAGTCCTCTTGGTGCTGGACACAAACTACTAGGGGGTAACTTTGGAGTATCTCAGGCCAAAGAACAATGGGATGGCTTCCAAAATACCAACCGGAAAATGCAGAGTGAGAACGTGGCAATGCAGACGATGCATCTGTGCGGATGCTCACATCCAGAAAGACTAACCTGGGTGCTCAGCCTTACACCTAAAGCATTCAGCCTGGATGGATAAGGAAAATTATGCCTCAAGTATTGAAAAGTTGTTTCTCCGTCAAGTTAGACTCTCGATATTCTGTCATATCCCATTGTACAATAGGATTACACAGTGACGTTGAGAGGTGTTTCAGTGATTGCTCATCATCTCTCAACAGCCAATCTTTGTGGGCTTTTGCTATCAGAACCAACATGAAATTCCCAGCTCAAAGTTGGCAAGAATACTAAAGCCATATGGAAAAAAATAAAACCAAATAGCTGTTTTATGGAACGTTACAAAAAAGGTTACAAAGCAGACAGGTCTGAAAATACCATCTCAGTATTGTAATGCAACTTCTAAACAAAACCAGTAATAGAAGAAAAAGATCACGGTTCAGTTCCGAGGCTTTTCTTGGAGAGAGGCACAGAATCATATTCGGCAAAGGTGATTCATTTAAAGGTGAGGCCTCCACCTTATTATTTCCTCCTTCTTTAAGGCATCACAGATACCGTTTGCCTCATCACTGCCCTACCCTGAAGACCTGACAGAAACCTCTGCCTCCGTCACGCCAGACAACAGTCACTCCCTCGCCGAGGCCAGGCCCATCTCCCTGGGGTACTCTGGACCAGAGAGCATCCCCGGTCATTCCCTTGGCTTGAGGCTCCACAACCTGTCAGGGCAGTAGGTTCTTTACTGAACTTTTCCTTCTTTTTCTCCTTTTTTTCTTTGTTAAGCTGCTTTTTCTAAAGGGGAATTTTGATTATTGAAGTACTTGATTATAAAGGGAAGGGAAGAAAATCCTCAGTAACCCACTGTCAGACACAGCCTACAGATCGAACTGGCTGGTGCACCAATCCCAGCCGTTTGTGCTCATGCTGCCTCCAAAGTGTTTATGCGAGACGTGTGTTTTTCCCGTTGCTTCCTGATTGTTTGGCTGGGCTGGGTGATGGATGGTGGAGAAGGTTGTGTCTGGAAATGTGCTCCAAAGTTGACAGGAAGCTGAGGGGGCCTTTGCCAGTGTTTCCTTCCTGCATACGAGGGGAGGACAGAATGGGAAAAACCTTGGCTGTCTCTTACCCTGAGAACAGTGCTACCCTTCCAGCTGGATTACAGTAAAAATAATTTAATCTTTCACAAGATTATAATATCCTTCCTCTCTAAGTATAGCTACAGTGGTAGCAAGGCTTAGATAATGAAACAAATTGACAATGTAGAACTTACTGGGTGGCTGCAGAGGTGCTGGAAGCTGAACAAATGGAGGGCCAGATTTGAAGATCCCTATCTCCAGTCACGGTATAAACCATGAGTGGATCAGGCCTGTTTAACCCAGTATCTTGACTCCAGGAGAAACCAGTACTGAGCACTTCAACAGAAGGTGTAATATCCACACAAGCAGTACATTGGAAATGTGTCCCTCTTGGCAGCCTCATTCCTGTGTCCATTTTAGAGAGCAGAATTAAACTCAAAGCATAACATTTATTACCCCTACAAAAACCAACGCTGCAATGAGCAAACTGTGAATATTCTGACCATGCGATCCACACACTCCTCACAAGCACCCAGGATGGTTTGTGTCATGGAGACTTTCCTTGAATGTCTTGTTCCAAAGACCCAGCCTCTGGGTCCTTTTGTGGACGATTCATGAATCTGTGTGACATCCTGATGTATAATCATCATCTGTTCACAGTAATAAAAACACGTGCAGAGTATTAAAGAATAAATATTCCATGTCACCACAGGAATTTTCTGAAGATTTTCCATTCTTGACAGATTCAAAGTCATAGGCCATCTCAAGATCTTTACTGTTGGCAGAAGTTCAGAACCCCAAACTCATCAACCTGCTCTGCCTACAGCCATGTGGACCATGACAGCAAGAGCATGGCACAGGGGGACCACTTTTGCAAGGGGATATCCCAGCAATCCCCTCAGGCAGATACTGTCTGGACGAGTTTGCCCGAGCAAGTCTGAAAAAGGAAGGAAGAAAGTCTCAGGGCTCTTGACAACAAAAGAAAAATCTCCAAACCTGTGAGCAGACAGCTCTTGTAACAGCCTCGATTTCTGAAAAAGGAATCAGACAAAAAGACCTCACCCATTAACAAAGAGAAGGGAACAACGGAAACTGTCAAAAAATAGCCCTCACGTCAGAACTAAGAATGCCCCTTTTTACACATCCAAAAAAGCACAGAACTGAGCCAGAGCCAGAGAGGCTGTCAGGCACTGCCTCTGCCTTACGCGCCCCCCAGGCCCTTCTCCTTCGCAGAAACTGCCAGAAGTGTGAGATGACACTGGATTCCAATAACCAAAGATGGGGATGGAAGAGGAGAGGAAATTTATGGCAGGACTGAGTCAGCATAAGTAAGAAATTCCTGTCCATTCAATCTCTCCGGCAAGGACCCTAACACCGAAACTTCGGGGGACACACATGACAATGTGTGTGCATCCTCCCTGGGCCTTACTTTATAGAGTACAGCAACTACAAAAGCAATGAGAAAATGAAACTATGGATAAAATCTGAACGAGTTGTGTAACACACAGTAATAAAAATCATGTGTTCTTCTGAATTGGCGAGAAGTTATAAAAACAGTTGTTAAAAAATTTCAACCTGGAATACAGTTCTAAGAACGCTCATATCTATATGTGGAGCAGGAAACCTCAAAGATCCAGTAACCTTCATGGTGTGCAATTTAGCATTGAATTCACAGGTTTTGCTCTATTTGTGACTCAGCATTCTCCTCCAACAGCACTAAGGAAAATAAATGGAAGGCAAATCATGCTGAACGACAGGAAAAGATAAGCAAACACTTGGACAAGCAAAAAACTCACCCGTGGGCTGATCACTTGAGTCACTGTCCTGATTCATCCTCCCAAAGGCAGCACCAAATCAGGATGCTGAGCTTAGTGGTCTACAGCTCAGAGTTGGTAGCCCAAGCTCTTGCTTCTGAAAAGAAAAAAAGCCATGTTACTATCAACCCTGCGTGACAAAGGACATATCTTGTGTGTGGTCTGTTGCCTTTGTGTCTAAGCAAGATAGTGGAGCATCTGTGTGCATATAGAACTTAGCGTAGAAGTCACAGTGCAGTGCCTGAAGATCAGAGAACTAAATGGTGAATCGGTGAATTAAGTCAACCAAGAAACACTGAAAAGTGGCATCTGAAATCTCATGTAAGTTAAAACAATGTGTAGTTAAAACAACATCTGGATTCCTGGAATAGGTCAAGATTAGCTTTCAGATTTCAGTTGCACAAACAGGAGTCTCTAATACTGTTTACTTGGTTAACCAAACAAAAAAACCCAACCTATCTAACTTCCAAAGTGGACAAACAGTCCACGTGAAAGTATGTTTCTGCTGTAGCTAAACAGCTCCTCCCCTTTGTTTGCTTGCCCTTCCACTCATCACATCTCGACTGCGGTAGAGTTGGGAACAGAACCCATGTCTCCCAAATCCCCGTCCAGTGCCTTAACCACCACATCCTTCCTGCTGAATCACGCTGCAGAATTGTTTATCAGGAAGGAAATTCCCCCTCGAGAGTACTCACTCTGAGTGTGCTGGTGGAACACAAATGCTTAGAAAAATACAAATGGACTAGCAATAACAAGAAGTGATTTAAGTGGCTGTACAACAGGCTAAAGGTAGACATCAGGATAGTGGGGTTTGTTGTCAGCAGCAGTCTAAGTAAGGCACCATCAAGCTGGACATTACACAGAACAAGCAGTGCATCTGGATGTCCTCAGAGTTACAGCCTCCTACTCTTCTAAAGATGATACGTAACTTTGAAAACATCTATCCCACGTTTAGCAGGAGGTGTAAGTCACTCAGAGAGGGACTCAAGAGGTTTATATTCTCACCAGGCACCATGAAGGTCGCCTTTGGTAGCACCTCATGCCAAGCTGATAAGCACAAGCAGCTGTAGTACGTGATCTATTGGGCCAGAATTGACCTCAATGTGTTGTACTAGCAAAGGACCTTCACTCTCTTTAAGGTCTTTAGCAAAAAAAAAAAAAAAANAAAAAAAAAAAAGCAGGGTAGGGCAGAAGATACCAAAAGTGGAACCAAAAGTTTTAGCGTAAACACAGTTTACCCCGTTAGTTGCCTAGAAAACAAAAAGGGTTGTAATTCATCCGTGATCTGTCAGAGGACACAAACCCACTGAAACGGCAAGTTCATGGTCCAGGGCGCTGAAGAATTTGGCTCTGCTCAGCAGTTGGGCAAAGGAGAAGAATTTCCCCACTTGCAAGCAGCGGCTTTACAGGTTGTGTCCCACGAGACCCCACCACAGTAACCGACACAAACACGCGCTTGGGCAGATTCCCAGAACCCCGACAAGATTTCTTTTACACTCCCTTTCAAATGTCTTTGTATAGAAATTCCAGCAGGACTGACTCTTGAGGGGGCAGGGAACCAAACCCTCAACCACGACGGCTTTGGGGTCATGCTCATAGATCTAGAGCAGCCTTTAAACAGCCCATCAGATCGGGCCAGCTGCCTCCAGAGTAGATCCAAGGGAGACGTGCTCAGCCTCCAGTGCACAGGGCTGCCATGGGGCCACAGGACAGCTAGAGGCCGGGTTGGTCCCACAGACACAGGCAGGGCCCCACAGGCTCTGCTGCACACACCAGCGCCATCGGAAGGCACTCTTCTCCCCAGCGGAGTTTGGGGCAGCCATCCCCACATGCACCCACATGAACACCTGTAAGCTTCTGTTCCCTGTGACCATCTCCTCCGTTTGCTCACTAAGCTTCAAGAGTGATCCCCACTGATCCCCACCCATGCCAGAAGCATCTCTCAAAGCAAACACAGGGAGTATTGGTGCTGCTCTGGAGAAACAAAGCCCCTCCAAGGGCACTTTGTGTGCAATCCATCTATTACAGGCGGACACCTGCATCTCATGTGGCCATCCGGCCTCCCCGTCTGATCAGCGGAGATATAGGGGCATCTCTAGGGAGCCCACCCACACAGGGATGACTTGAAGAAGACATCTATGGAGTAACCCATTTCTCTCTGGTGGCTCTCTAGGGAGTCTTGGTGACAACCTCAGCTGAAGGCATCTATGTCCAACCAGCTGAATCCCACCCTCTGTCATTACTTTACCCCAGAGCTGAACGTATGTTCAGCTTTGCTGTTCCACAGCACATCGAAAAACACATCAGAAACTGCCAGGAAAAGCACTAGTATCAAACAAAATCAAATGTCACTGCTTTGAAGTTTGGTATTTTGGATCTACTATCTTTTTTTTTTTTTTTTTNACGAGTGATCAAACATGGGACCAGGCTGTCCAGAGAGGCTGCAGAGTCTCCATCCTGACTGGACACAGTCCTGAGCAACCTGCTGTAACTGACCCTGCTCTGAGCATGGGGTTGGAGCGGATGATCTCCAGAGGTCCCCCTCCAACCTCAACTATTCTGCGATTCTGCAGTATGCTTGAAGACTGGGTATTAAAAGACTCCTTACATTTGGGATGTACACAGTTGATGACAGCCAAACCTTATTACCCAGGGGTAATGCCTGACATTTCCACAGAAACTATCATGCTGTCCCCAGTCTGTTCCCTGTTCTGCACCCCACCAGGAATCACTGCTTGCTGCAGAATACCTGCCTCAGTTTTGTTCTGCACCGCTTTGTAGTTTTTCACAGCACTGGCATCAGACACATCCAGTAATTTACTAAAGTAGAACTTTCTTGCCAGAAGACGCTTCGAGGCACTACTTCCATTCTTTTGAACAGTAAAAATAAGTCACAATTTCTCCTCAAGGCGTCTTTCAACCTTGACATTATCTAAAAACCCTCAAAAGCCTTGCTTTCTTACATCATACAAGAGTAATTTAGGATTATTATTAAATGGAATTCAATTGCTTCACTAAAAAGGCTATTCTGTCATTCCTTGCCTGCTATTTTTGTAGTCTGGACCAAGCTTGTGGTTTCTTTCCTACTAGATCAGCCCCACTTAGGTCTAAATCAAGTGTGTCTAGAGGGAGAATGTAACCCCCCATCTTCAGTCCTGCAGGATGTTGTGATCAATTTACAGTGGTGAATAATGGCACATTAGAAGGTAATTGCTGGCATGGATGACTTCTGCTTGGTTCAAAGCATTCCCCATACAGAAACCCACCACCGAACAGCTAAAGAAAAAGTCTTCTGCAAAGAGCTGCCAAACTGCTTCTCCAAGGACTTCTGAGTTTCCTCCAGAGCGGGTGTGGGCACTGTTGCGCTCTTCATTCAGGGACTAGTGCCGTACAGGAATGGTTTGCTTCATGTTTAAGAAAAATGAGCTAATGTTTGCACCCAGTCATCCTGATTAATGCACATGGTCTAAAGCAGAAAGGATGAATGTCTAGCAAACGCCTGACACCTCCCCTGCCTGCAATTCATTGCTGCCCCAAAAGTGAAGTACCATTCAGGTGGATGGAAAGGCTTTTCCACCTGATGATGCAAACAGGGTCCTGCTTCCTGAGGAACAGCTGAGGCCACTGCCACCACCAGACAGGGAACTGGAGGCCAGCGGTTTCCTTTTGAGTGATTGCAGTTCACGCAGGGCCGACACGGGGCTGGGGCCAACAAGACACTCCCGAACCCTCAGCTTCAGAGCACTGCCAGAAAAGCAGTAAATCTCTCCCCTGATAGTTTGTTAACCCTCTGCGGGGTCAAGTCCTGCACAGTTACCTCAAGCCATGCCGTAGCTGGGGCCTTCCTTAAAGCCCAGCAGCTGGGTGAAGAGACTGCAGAAAAATATCTTCTCTTTCCTCAGAAAATGTCACCAAAACAAAAAAGCAGGTTTCTATTCCGCTTGGTTATGGAAAAAGATTTGAAAATGTGAAGTGAGAGTAACTTAAAGCTTTAGAAACAAGAAGGCAAATACTAGGAAGCAATGTTTATGTGTAGTCTTCTTACTGTGATTGTTAAGCCTATCTCACAGTTTTGCAACCTGTTTTTTATGGCTTTACTGTTACGTACAGGCACACGCAGCAAAAGATATCCAGCATTACGGATCCCTCTGCAGAAAAAAAATGGAGTATGGGTGAAGGAGCTGCAGTCCTAGGAGTCCTAACAAATGTGTCATGTGAGACCACGGGTGTCTTTTCATTGACTTTTACAGACTTTGAATCCTGTACTTAAACCCAATTCAGCAGCCCTGGGGTCAGATTCGGCTTTCGGCTCCCATCAGCCACATTCCCAACACTTCATTCTTCATAACGCACCAGCTAAACTACGCCACCCAAAGTCTCTGCTTCACTCTTGAATTACGGCACCTCAGACTTCAGTATGTCACATTACCTACACCCCGAGCGTACTTACAAACAATCTCAGTAGCCTTTGTTATTTCAAAGTGGGAAAAAGTGACGAAGAGGCCTGTGGCTTCTTCCTACCACAGACTGAAATGCAAATAGCAGTTCTACTAATTTTTACAGCCTTTCTTTTATCACATAAATCTTTAACTACTCAGAAATAGAAACCTCACTTCTCTGTGATAAGGATATAGAAAAAAAGCACCGACCCCAGCAAAAAAAAAAAGAAAATGAAAAAAAA
>VZSZ01003985.1:247876-278750 GCA_013398815.1 Ibidorhyncha struthersii
GTGCCTGGCAGCAACACCATTGTGCAAAGAGCCCCGGGCAGCCTCGGCGCCTCAGCACCATCCCGGAGCCCCCGGCCGGCTCAGCAGCTCCTGGCCGCACAGGGCTGCACAGCGCTGGCAGGAATGTCGGCACAGCAGATACCCATGCTCCAGCGTGTTACTGGGAACAGGTCAGCACAAGCCCCAGCAGCTAAAAGCCACCTTCTGTATCAATTAAAATTTTATTTCGGTTCATTCTATGAAGGAGATCCCTCTTTCTCCACTTTGGTTTAATGGACTTTTTATTAAATGATTATTGATTTTCGATGATTTGTGGGAGTCATTTAATCATTTCATACCATTATTATCATAACAATATTCATTGGAACCGCTGAAGGCTCAAAAGAGAAGCCAGGAGAGCTAGGCAGTTCTAGCTACACCCTCTGCCTCATTAGTTCTGACGTTAAAACTAGAAAGCAGCAGACAAAGTATCAGCAGATGTCTATCAAAGTCTGTTGGATTACCAAGGCTATCCCGCTCAGCATGGTGAAACCCGCCAGCTTGACAAGAATGTATTTTTAATGGAAGTTCCTGTCCAAGTTTTGAACATCAATAAGCAAGCTGTTGTGACACCAAGGGCATAAATAAAACCTGAACCCGTGGAGAAAGCCTTGTACACCAGAGAACGTGTCTTCCTGCATGCACGCAGAGTGTCCAGCACATCATGGGCATCAACAGGATACCAAGAATAAAACAATCTCGTATGCAGGTACCAACCATGTGGAGCAGTATTTGAAACCAAGAAGTTCACTCCCAGACTTTTACAACCTACAGCTGACTGTGCAAATCACAGGCCAGTGGCTCATTTCTGTATGTTTTACTCCTTACAGTAGAGTTGACCCTCTATTATAAAAGCGGCAACTTCAAACGGCTGGGTCACCGCTTCCCTTCCTGCCAGGATAAACAGTTTACCAGCAGCATCCGACTGAAGCTAATGCAGCGACACACTGCTTCATTCAATTTGCAGCGGTACAGCAAGGAGGGTTATTCCGGAGGGTGGGCAGGGACAACCTAACAGAACTTCCTGCAGTGAGATGAGTCCTCCCTTCCAAAGGAGGAAAAAAAAAAAGAAAAAAATAAAATCACAGCTTGGACTTCAGTTTCTGAAAGCCCAGGAAGACCTTTAAATGTGATGCTTCAGTGACTTCTGCCCCGAAGCGCTCTCACTGGAGGGACACCGTGACTCCCAAGGCATGTGTGAGTCAGAGGAAAGCAGCCCAGGCACACGCACAGGGTATTTGCCTATCAGGGCATTTGGTAACGTTATGAGAATAACATTTGCCCTTTTTTCTTGTAGATCTGAAGAATCACAGAGAGGTAGGAGGAAATAAATACTTTACATGATTCCTAAGTATCCCCATAACCTCTAGAATTACTTGGGAGACAGTTTGCTATCTGCCTTCCTGGAAGCTAATTGTAACAGAGCTTCTAAGAAGAGACTCATTGCACCAAGAGTAAAAAAAAAAAGCCTGGCAGTGGCCTCCCTGGTCACCGCACCACTGGCTCTGCGCATCTCCTGAAAGGCTCTCAGAGCGGCATCCCTCATCACCTGCAAACCTCCACTCCCACCGAGAGGCTCCTGCAGGCCGACAGCCACACAGATACAAACTCGTGCCTACACATCCCAGCACAGGACTCGAACACTGATTGCTGCCTTGTCTCATTTCCCCCCACCTTCCTCTAAGTATGTGTGAAGTCCTCCTATCCTGCCAGCAACATGAACGGGTACCGCTCCGCAGACCAAGCCCTCCCTGCTCATCTCACACTTCTTACGTATCAATCCCATTTGGTCTCTTGGAAAACTCATCCTGAAAATAAGCAGCAGAACTGAAGTCACTGCTGAAATGCAACGCAAGGCTTCAAGGGTGTTTCTTGGTGTCCCAGGTGGTTCTCTCACCGTGCTCTCGCCCCATGAAAGGATGCTGGCTCCAGAACAGGAGGTGGTGTGGTTCACACCTGCTTTTCCCTTCGGAATCTGAAGGAGAGTGAGTTTGTTTGTTGGTCTCTGGCCCCCTCTGCTGACAAACCACCACCGACCTGCCCCGTCCCTGCGAGCCCACCCAATGCCCGGCGCATGCACAGGAGTTACAGGCTGGAACGGCCATGCCCTGCTCACGAAATCCACATCTCCTTTTCTAGATGAACTTTTCTTAACTTAAAATTTCTTTTCTTTTATTTGGTTGGCCAGATATTGTTGTAAAATTACACTAATCACAGATGCCCCTCCTTCCCCTTGGTCTGCTCCAGTAACTGAGCACTCTGCATAACGGAAGGTGCCCAACACTCCTACCTCTGGTGTTACCTAAACCCCCCCATGTTCCTCATCCTTTCCACTTACCAACGACCCCATGCACCTCGCATGCAGCATCTATCCTCTCCCTTCTTTCCGGAAAGGTACGTACCAGGGAGGTGAACAAAACTCCAACAGTAATTTGGAGAATGAAAAGGGCGATAAACCAAAGCATAACGTTCCCGCTCAGGTATCAGCTGGGGATAGCAGAGCCTACTGTCCCTGGAAGGGAGCCACCCTTCCAGTACCACACTTTTGATGCACAATTCCCAAAACAGTCCCCACCACACACTTGTCACACAGCATCTGTAGCATCGCGACCCCTCTATGTCCCTGAACTGGGCAGGAGGACAGGGGAGCAGCAGCAGCAGTGTGTGGAAGGCAGAGCTGTGCCCAGCCGGGGGGCTCTGTGCCACCCCCTCCACCGGTACAGCCCGGCACCGATGAAGGAAAGGGAAGACATCACCTCACACACCCATGTCATGTACCCCAGTACCAATCCTGCCAGGTGCCCAACGCATGGTGCCTCACACAAGGGCACACGGATACACCGAGGTGTTTGAAGACCACCAGTGACACGCAGACCCTCTGCGCTCAGCAGACACCAGAATCGAAGGGGTTTGCTTAACTGAATCACGACCGCGACACATCCTGACCCTGCTGTGTTGCACGTGACGATTTTGGTGGAACAATGAACACTGAGAACAGAGAGCATTCCATGTAAAGGCAACAGCGAAAGAGAAACCTAATCTTCTGAGGTGTGTTAACTTTTGAGATTGATTTTCAGCCTTGTTACTGTCTGCATGTTTCTGCTTCTTTATCGGTGTGAAGGAAAGGTGAGGAGAACGAGCCCTGCCTGACAGTCCGGGTACGCTGGGTAAACCAAAAGCCAGCTTGCAGGCTGCACAGATACTTACACCGCGACTTTCTAAATGCTACTTCAAGCACACGCAGGTTGTAATTAACCTGCCAAACGATCTCCACTTCAGTAGAAAGAATCCCAAAGGATCATTCCACACCCAAACCAGAACCTTAAAAAAATGCCAAAAAACTAAGGAAGGTTTGGAAATATGCAATACAGAATTTGAACTAGAATCAAAGTGCAAAAAAAAGTTCTCAGCAAATAGAAAAACAGGTCAGGGTGAATACACTCTACAAACTGAATTCCAGTTTGCTGGCCACTACTTAAAACCCTATAATATACAAACATTTGAAAAACTTTAAAAAGCCAGGGGAATAAATAATCAAGATGATTGTAATAGTTACACGTAAATCCTTCTTACTAGGAGATACAGCATAGTTACTTTAATGCTGACAATTCAGTGTCTCTTGAGCTCTCTCTCAAATCAAAAAAGAAAAGCTTACTTTGCTTTCTTTTTTCCAACCCTAGAACAGCCTTGTGTTAACACTGTGAGCACAATGCCACTGGGATATCAATATGTGACTTCACCACTTCCCAAAACAGAGCCAGGGGCTGTTTCATTTTGACTTCTTCAGGCACTTTGTTTGCTCAGCAGACAAAGCATCTTGATTTCAAGTTTAGGCACCACTGTTAAGCGATGAAGCCAGCATTAGGAACATCTGTTCAGCGCTCGGTGACAGAGAGCCTTTGAAGCTTTTCTCCTGGATTGCTGAGGAAGCTTTATCATCTTGCAAAAACTTACTAATTTTCTTTTTTTTTTTTTTTTTTTTTTTTTAATGCATTAACCATCCTCCAGAGTCTGATGCTTCTAAAAGGCTTTGAGGGACCGGCTCTGGCAAAGGTAGCCGCGGCAGCTGAAGACACTGCTCTCACCAGCTGTTTGTCCCACCTTGCCAGCACAGCTGGCTGGAAGTCTGCACGCCCGATGCCTCTGCTCTCCATTTTGGCACGTTAATGTGAACAGCGGGTGAAAGTATTTGTGCAAAACTGCCGGGGTCTGAGCTAGAGAAACTGAGATACAAGGACACATTCCTTCTGCAGCACTAATAAACAGCGGGGGACAGTCATCTAAATTATTGCAGCTGCTTGGCCAGCAGACATGAGTCAGAGCACTAATGCACACAGATCATCAATGCATGTAGGAACATGATCTGGACTCCTACCTCCTGTCGAATACTTCGCTTTGGGGGCAGCTCCTCAGGGATCACTAAGAGAGACTCTTCAGCCACGTCTACACTACAAAGTTTTGGAAGTGCAATTATGTTGGTAAAAGTGAAGTAAAAACAGTCTCTCCCTGACTGAGAGATGCTCAAGCAAACCCCCAGACAAGAGACATAAAATCTGAAGAATCACAGCATTTACAAGAGGAGGGAAGGAAGGAGAAAAGTTTGTCTTTGACAAAATCACCTTTTTAAAAAAAAAAAAAAAAGTGTTGAAGCTTTCCCTCTCCTGAGGGCCTTGCTTGAATAGCTCTAGCTATACACGCAACACTAAACAAAAAGCTTTTACAGGATGGATGAGTAATTTCATCATTCCAGTAAATTTTCTTCCTCTTGATCTGCTTCCCTCACTAATCTCCCTTTCTATTCACACAAAGGAGCTGAAACTCTGCTGTGTTGATGTCTCCTTGATTACTTTCACTCCAGACCACGTCTAAACGCTACTAGAATCAAAGCAGAATAATCCAAGGATTTCCTCTCAAATCAACATTTCCTCTGTTATCCCTGTTGTTAGCAAATCCCTCAGATCCCAACTGTCTGCAGCTCCTCATCTTCCGCCCTGGACCAGAGTTACCCACAGGCTGCCCGCACCCGCAGGCGAGCCAGCGGCTCTGCAGCTTGCGCAGGTTTCAGGCAACACTCAAGTTTATGGGCAAGCTCCTTTTCCGCCTCCCAAGGGCACTGCTATTACGCCTTGTAAACGTTTTCAGAATTCACGAGTCCCACACGCTACCGGCATTTTAATTTCCAGGTTATCTTATCAGGCTTGACCTAGATTTTCTTCACTGATTTTTCTCACCTGAGATCTGATACACCCTGTCAACAGCAAGCAGCTACTTGTTTTAAAGTTTTGCCTCGTATTTCTGTTCGGTTTTACCTGCATCATTACCTACAGGTGCTCCTACCTCCTTCAGGGAATATCCTCCTTGTTAAACACTGAGACAGAAGGCAGCAAGAAGGGAGGAACACTGGCTGACAGGGGGGATGGAGAGGCAGGAGCTGCAGCAATCAGAGATCAACCGCCAACATCTGGTAACGACAGAAAAGCTGGAGGAGGCACTGGCTTTCCTGTGGCTGCAGATCCTGACTACAACTTGAAATATAAATTAAGGTATGACTGATTACTGGCTTGAGACTTTGACCAGTAGCTCAAACCTTACAATGCACTGGTGGCCTTGTTTGCCCGCTCTCTGAGAAGACCTCTGTCCTGAACAAGCTCACCTGTTGGCACCTAAGGGTCTGACACCCCCAGATCAATCCTTCAGGGGAGGGGTTCTCACTCTTTCTTCCTGAACACATTTCATTTTCTCTGTCCTCACCAGATGACATCAAGCTCAATTAAGGCTGCTTATCAAAGTCAGTTAAGTCTTTGTCAAGCTTTTAGAGCATGAAGCCAATAACTCCACCACATTCTCCTTGTAGGCTTCCTCATGCTTGTACCCACAGCAAGAGCACCAACATTCTGCTGGAGTGCAGGTGTAATGTCAAATCCCACAAAGTCAGAACAACGTCGAGCCACATTATTCACCACGCACTGCGCTGAATTCTGATCTCTTCCCAAACCGTATCAGTGTTATCTACACCATGCCTAATAGTAAATTGCTTTCAAACCTCCTTCAGGGAGAGTTCTTCCTCACTCTTTTATCTCCTGAATAAGCTTAGAGAAGGTCTTCCCCAGAAAGCAGCCTTTGAATGCAGTGATTAAGCCATCAGTTGGATGAACGAGGTCACCTTTGTTGGCATAAACAACTTTCACACGGGACATTGGTTTGTAATCAAGTTTGCGGGAGATGGTATTCTTCAAAACAAGTCGAGGTTCTGTTCTCCTCGCAGCACTCCTGGAAGGCCGGCACTGAGAAACCACTCCTGAAATACCTGGGTAGTGGGCCAGGCCTTGCAGCTGGCTTTCCATGACTGTGGGATGGGACTTCAACGACCCTCTCACTGCCCTTCAGTTCTTATGATAAACCTTCCAGCCTTCTCCTGCATCACCACCCAACAAAGGTGTCAGACCCGCTCAGGAGAATGGAGTACCCAAGTTCAAAGGCTCAGATTAATTTGCAGAAGTGTTTTGAGCAGCGCCATGCACAGTTGCTGTGAAACTGGCTGCTCAGGAGAGCTCAACAGTTACAGAAGTCTCTACCATTATGTTCAGAAGAAGTTGAGAAAAATGCTGTATCAGCCATCTTTTGGACTGTTGCGTATCCATAAAGAATATTATTAACCTGAAAGGCATATGTTTTTCTCAGTATGATTTATTAGTTGCAGTTATAGTTGCAATAATAGTGGTCTAATTTTTCAGGAAGTACTACAGTTTATGCATAGTTTTAACCACCTTTTGAAAGACCTTTAAGTAATGATGAATCCACCCATAAAATAATACAAATGTTAGAACCAACATATTATTCTCCTTTAGGCATGGGCAGGAGTATCTGATTTATGTCTGCCAAATGATTTGGCATCTGAACAACTGGCAACACATTCAAAGTGAAACAGCAAAGCTGTGGGCAACCACTGGAAAGATTGGGATTCTTTCCCTTTGCATTTGAACATGAAATGCCATGTCTGCTCTGGGATGCTATAACCTAATTCACTTGTTCATAGGGTAGCAAGCTACCCACATCAAGATAGTGCACATCTGCACTGCTTTGCTGCAATGCCATAAAGTACCTCTCTTATTAAGCATTATGTACGCTCAAGTCCACACTTGATCAAAGTAACCGCTGGAGAGAGATCTCAGTCTGTAGTGCTGTCCCGCAAAGCTCTCCACTCTGTGAGTTTGCAGATGCCTACCAGGAGCTGCAAGGTCTGAAAAATGACCTAAAAGGGAACCATGACTCCTCCTTTGGGCCAGCAGTCCGGCCGTACCGCTGGCAGGCATCCTGCGGGCCACGCTGTGGGACACTGCTGACGGCGGTCAGTAAAATGATCAGGATACAGCATGTCCTGATCAGCAGAACTGATGCACATCACAGCTGCATGAGCTCAGATCAGCTCCCCGGGTTCCTTCTTAAACCCCAAAGGGGTTGCATGCTGTACGGGATCAGCACTGTGCACCATCCGAAGAATGCATGATAACAGAAGTGGGGGTGCCTCGCTGACAGACTCAGCAGAAGGGTGCTTTGAGGCATCCATTTGCCTCTCCGTTGCTTCCATTCCATCCCTTTCCATGGCCGCACACTTCTTTCTTAAAAGTTGTAAGAATGGTCCTAAATATCATCCTTTCCTCCACTTCTGTGCCTTAAATGGCCTTCCACACTGGGAAGCAAGCCAGTGATGTTCTTTAACGATCTTTCCTGGCTGCTTTATTTTCCCCACACGCCATCTGAAGACAGGAGCTCAGCAGGGAGCATGCATTAGCTCAGAGAAAAAGTCCCCTCACTCCCTTTCTCAGCAGAAGACGTCTCAGCCCTCCTGCAGGTACTGACTTCTGGTCAGGTTTTACAGAAAACACAGGAGGGCAGATATGCATAACCCCACAGCTGCCGCCACCGCAGCCACAGGGCTGCAGCAGCAATACTTGAATCCCAAAGGAGACAACAACCCAGACACCAAAGCAGCTCGCTCCAGCTTTGAGTGCTGCTATTACAGTGCTACGGGACACCAGAAATGCACATGAGTATTGACTGCTCGTGTTCGCTACCTGAGCAGCAGAGCAATGTCTCTTTTACCTAGTTTCCAAGCAATAGGTGCGGCGCAGAGCAAGGTAGAAAGCCATAAGCACAGCTCTCCCTGCAGCATGTTCCAGGGAGGCGAGACCACAGAAAACCGGCAAGGGTCTTGCTAAACAAGAAAGGCACTGGCTGAAAAGACACAGAACGCTGCTGCTTGTAGCTGTCCCGTGCGGTCTTGGTTGAGGTACCTGAGGATTCAGTGATGAACCGACCGCATCCCTTGCAGTCCAGTTTCTTAAGGCTGTGTGTAACTGAGGGCTGTTGCAGATGGAAATAAGGTGCAGGGAAGTTTATGTTTAAACTCATTATCAGACAGAAAATTTCTCACAGCCTCATGGTGGTTAAGGAAAACATTATTCGGTTAAAACCCAAGAAACTCTACAATAGAATGGGGCACTGCTGCAATGGGCAGAAGCAGAGGGACTGCCCAAAGTGTGGCACTTCACAACACATCCCTGTGAATCTTAAAGAAAAAAAAAGACCTCCTGAGAAATGGGATTTTCCAACCCCAACGAGGATGACATGCTGCAAACCAAGGAAACCACTAACTATGTTCACATATAGGGCTGGATGCACTTAAAGAACTGCAACGTTCCCCCCTCTATGTAGGTAAGCCTGATGGCACAAACGCTCCTCACCCTGTCCCTCGGCTTCTCCAAAGCCTTCTGGGACACAAAAAGGAAATCTGAGGCAACATGCTCAAAATGGAAAATCACAACCTCCTAAAAATTATTAATCACTTCAAATGCTGAAACAATACTCTTTGTCAAAGCTGTGGGTGGTCAAGTTGGCACAGCTCCTGCTGAAGAGAAACTTGATCTTCACTGGTATGAGAGCATGAAGCTGCATCCTGTGCTGATGAGATACTCAACCTGAATTTCTTTCAAGGTATTTTTGCCACCTCCTTTAGCCTAAGACTTTGTGCAAAACAGGAAGACAGAAACAGCCCGCGCCAACGGCGTCCTGAACCAGAGACACCAGGCAGGTGCAGCAGGAGGAGGAAAGCCGTTCACCGACAGCAATTGAAGGTTTCTTCCCATTTATCGGGAGGAAAAACATCTTTCAGAACACTGTGCATCCCTCTAGGAAGCTGTAACGGAAATTCAGCAAGTGAAGCACTAACATGGGACTCCACAAACTTCCATGAGACCTGCAAGCAGTAGGCGCCAGCTGTGAAGGCTTCGCTGTCCTTCTGCAACTGCCCTGCGTCACTCAGCATCCAGCCCTGCGCTGGGGCACACAGGAGAATGAGCAGAAGGAGTCCCTGAGAGGCAGTGTCTGTCTCCAGATAAGATCTCTGAAACACCAGACTGCAGCTATGTTTGTACATTTTAATTAATCTTAAGAAAGGCCGTTAACACCTCATTTTCTTGAGGATTGGGGCAAACTTGCAGCCCAGCCATCTAAAGAAAGGAACGCTGAGAAAATAAACACCGGTATCTGAGACCAAGGCATTTCTGACCTATGCTTAAATCAGCGTTCGCAGCTTTATCGCCATTTCCCCACCGCCTGGGATGCCGAGGGCATTGTCTTCCCCCCGCGGATGTGGAAGGACGCTGACGCATGGCACAGCCTGCCCACTTTGTCCCACTCAGCAAACAAAGAGGAAGCTTGCAAAGGCAAGATCAGTAACTGGAAGACACAGAGGCAGTTTGTCCCCAGCGCTGGACAGTTAATCCTGATGCACAGTCACCCCGGGGAATTTAAAATGCTTGATACATACCATCTCTGGCCGTGATTAAGCATCTAATGACACACCCTCTGATAGATTGCAAGTATTTGTTCTGTGGTCACAAAACACTACAACGAATGAAAAGACTCCAAGAACAAAAAACATGAAGCTCGAACCTTAAAAACAACACTAGACTCTAAGAAATAAGTGGCTTCTAAGTGTTGGCTTAAGAGCGCGATATAGCAACAGAACAATTTTAGGTAGCTTCCACTAAAAAAAAAGTTGTAATTGCTACAACATTCTTTCTTGTTACACAGAATGCCTTGTGTGTAATCATTTGTCAGTATCAGTTTACAAAGGTCAGTTTAAAAACAAGCAAACCGTTGCAAGTGCAGCAGGGTATTAAACTGGTATTATTTCATGACTATGATGGAACGCTTTACAAAGTACTGAATATTGATTTTATTTCTGTATACTCCTTGGTTTGGAGAAGATATACAGACTGGAATCAATGCTAACACCAACATTTCAATATACTACTTGAATTCACTCTCTATTCATTATTTCTGTATTTCAAATTGGATTTTATGGTCTCAAGTTCAGAAGCAAGTTGAAGCCAGTGTAATACTGTACTTATGGCCATTGCACCATGCATTTTGAATTCCACTGGTTCACACCCACTTACCTATGCATAATTAATAATCTCTTTACACAGCTTCTAATTCTGGTCCAGTTCAGAGTCTGTGGGAGGGAATTTAACCTGGCAACGCATGTCACAGATTAAAAGTAAGAAAAAAGGAGCAAGAGAAAAGTGGTAAAGATAAGAGGACTGAGAATACCAGAATACAGACATAAAAAAATATGCCTTTCCAAGTACATTGCCTTACTCTTTCCGAACGCTCAGAATTAGTTCACAGGCAGCTAAACTATAATTTTGTTCCTCAGGTAACAGAATGTCAATTTAATATGCTCAAAGTAACCAGCTCTGAGACTTGGAGCAGAGCTCTGGAGACCTCCGGTGCTCCTCAGGAAAAAGGAAAAGCACAGTCCCAGCACGGAGGACGTGCCTGCTGTACTAAAAGGCAGATGCCTTCAGAGCACTGTATGTTTAGTCATCTCTTTATCAAACCCTTAACTAATTAAACAATCCTCTTGTCAAAGAGGACAGTCATTGTTTGTGTGACCGATGCCCTGTAAACATAATGGGATAATCTGCCTTTCTCCTTTTTTTCTCCCTCAATTCTTCTAAACAGCTGGGGGATGCACTGCCTGCTCTCCAGGAAGCCTCCGCTCATCTGTCATTCTTCTCCGCTCGCGGCGCTCCGCTGCTGCACGCAGCATCAGAAGCCAAGCTGGAGACAATAACGCCTCAGATACACCAACAATCCATCTGATACCATGCCATTAAAGAGTCCCCAGGCCTCTGGAGGGCTGAGCGAACAATTAGGAGGGAAAAAGAAGCGATTCCTGGATAGAACTGACAATTAAAACTATATTGATCTGCAAACGGCAGAAGATGCTAAACCGAAAGTATTTCCAGTACCCTCTTTTGACTTCAGTACCAGGGAAGAAAGAGCTTGCAAATGATAAAGCTGTGATCAGATGGCATCAGGCTTGCTCTTACATCTGCACAGTTACAGCAGCAAAGGCTGTTAATCAGCCATTAAAGACTCAGAAAGTCCCACTGTCAAAGACAATCTCCAGCCCCTGGAACCCAAGGGAGCAGTTCATCTCCAAGCAGCTCCGTGTGTGGACATGCCACGATTAACAGAAATTAGAGAAGGCAATTATCTTCTCATGTGAAATGAGGACGGTGTTTCTGTAGGTCGCAGAATCCAAAGGTTTGCTGGTACATCCCCTCATTGTACCCCTGACCTCAGCAGCGTTGGGTGGAAGCACTCCGGCCACCCTGCCCAGCTCTGCTACCCCATAGAAGAATCATGATGAAAGACATCACCTGTCACAGCTCTCCTTCATTAAAGTTTCTGTTTTCCAACTTCTACCACCAGCAGCCATGTAAACTTATTTTCTATAGGAAACTCAGACTACCCACTATTTGAAATTTTGAATTCAAATGCTTGAAACCAAAATGAATCACTTTTAAAACACGCAGATTTTGCAGAACTGTGGTTCCCAGGAGAGAAGTGGAGAGCAGGCTGGGCGGGCAGCCCTCGCTCCCCGAGCCCCGGGGACGTGAGCTGGGACATCTGCCGCTCTCCTCCAGGGTGCTGTGGTGGCAGCGGCCACGCATGGCTTCACTAACCATAACTGGTGATAACCACAGTTTCATTTGCTATCGGGAGATTCATACATATCTGCTGGTTTGACTAAGGAGGAAATGCGATATTTCTGTATGAAAGGGGAGGAGGAGGAGGAGGAGGAGGAAGGGGGCAGGGGGAAGGCTGAATAATACCTAAATGTGAAAACCCTCCAGTGCCCATCAAAAGAAAGCTCAAGGCCCTCTGCAGACTAATCCATCATTGGCTGCATCGTCAGAAATATCGGATTACCAAACTCTTCGCTAACCACCCAGGCAGTACCTGACGACTGTTTCACGCAGGGAACAGCAGAGCAAGCTGGACAACTTTTTTCTTCT
Organism: Ibidorhyncha struthersii; assembly: GCA_013398815.1. Classification (NCBI taxonomy): domain Eukaryota; kingdom Metazoa; phylum Chordata; class Aves; order Charadriiformes; family Charadriidae; genus Ibidorhyncha; species Ibidorhyncha struthersii. The sequence continues at coordinate 260,290 of VZSZ01003985.1, forward strand.
CCTGAGCAACTCCACTCCATCACAGCCCAGTTCTGAGAAGAAACCCCTTCCCCTGCTCCTCCACAAAATACTCAAATGCTCGCTTCAGGTGGTGATTCAATCATAGAACAGAATCATAGAATCGTCTAGGTTGGAAGGGACCTTTAAGATCATCCAGTCCAATCATCAACCCAACACTGCCCAAACCACCACTAAACCATGTCCCTCAGCACCACGTCTCCCCATCTGTTAAATACCTCCAGGGATGGTGACTGCACCACTGCCCTGGGCAGCCTGTTCCAATGCTTGACAACCCTTTTGGGGAAGAAATTTTTCCTAATATCCATCCTAAATCACCTAGAGCCCCGCTCCTGGCTAAGACAGAGAGTGAAACAAATCCACAGAGGCTAACAAAGCAGGCGTGAGAGACACTTCAGCAGCGCGCACACCCTGCCGAGGAACTCATGAGGTATTCAGGTGTCCACCTGCCTGACTTCCCTCAGCCCTACCTTGAATAAGTTCTCAGTTGGCTTAAAGCTTCTCCAAAGGAGACAAAACAGCGATGCGTCCCGTGCTCAGGAGACAGCACGTACACTACAAAGTCTGTTTCTTTTTGCACCTCATCTAGACCACAGCAGGGAAAAAAAAAAACGCAAGACTGCTCTATTTTTAACCTCCCACCAAGAGAGACTTTATAGAGCTATGCTCAAATCTGAACAAGTTCCTCATCTCAATCCAAGTTAAACTCAGCAAGTGTAAAGAAGACATCCCAAATGGAATATATCAAAGCCAAGATGATGTTATCCTAGCAAAATTGCAAAAATTTCCATATCTCTAACAAAACAACTAGCAGTATCAGCCTTAAGGCTCCTTTTCTGCTCTCTCCCTTTTTTGTTTTTTCCCTTCCCTGGTATTCCCTCCCCACCTCATCACTGCAGCCAAGTTTTAAACAATGTACATGAAAATAGCAGCTTCCAGCCTGTTCCTGGAGTAGCCAAGTTAATGAGGCCACATGGCATCCCAGGGCACTCCGGAGGGAAGGGTTCAAAATGCTTGTTAGTGCAGCCTGCACCACTCTAAAAAATGTAAAACATTTCAAACTGGCGAGCATTTCACTTTCTTTCTCCCCTGCTCTCCAAGTAAAAGCGCATTCAGATTTCCAAACACACACTGTGGAAAGAATGAAGCACTTCTGGAAAAAGTGAAAGACCGGTTTGCCTTTCTAAATTCAAAGATTTATAAATCAATGCAAATATTTTTCAAAAAAAAGGAGAACGCTTCTGCAAGTTATACCACAGCAATCAAACAGTTGTTGTAGAAATAAGTACCTGTTTTTCCTGACCTACATTTTCAGGCTGGCAGGAAATCAAAGTTCATGTCAAATTACAGCAGATTTTGAACAGACTTGCATGTGCCCTCTAATCTCAGCTATTAGATCGGTTTGGGCCCAGCGAGTTCAGTTTTTGTATGAAAGAAGGTACCACTTTATAAAATTACACATGCTCACTATTACATAAATGCAAGCAGGTCGGCTTCTTGTCAAACTAAAAGGGGGAATCGATTTTCCATGGAATTTGGTTCAACTAGAGACATTTTCCTCTCCTTGAACTGCTATATATACATTATCTACTATCTTTATAATAAAAGGCATGCGGTTCAGCAGACACAACCACAAGAAGCAAACAAGTCTAGTTTTGTCCTAAAGGCCTTAATATGAAAAGGCTCCTGGGGTAACAGCAGCCTGCGTGGGTCTTATGTTTATATAAACAAAAAACAACCAACAAACAGGCGTTTGCTGGGCTAAAGCCCTGACAAGTACTTACAGCCAAGACTACAGACAAGTAGGCCATAGTTAGAGCAGCAGGGAGAACGCTTTCATCTCCTTTACTCCTCACCCCATCACAAGGCCATCAGCTTCCTCCTCGACTTGCTTTTTTCTATGTGGGGTTTGTGTTTTACCTGTTTGAGAGCGCAGCCCGTTCCTGTACGTGGCATTTTGGTTGGGGTCTCGCCCACGGCAGACGATGGGAAAGGCTGAGGTGGGCTGCAGGGACCGGAGGGTGGCTCGGCAGAGCCGGTGGCCACCACAGCCCCACCAGCCCCGTGCTGGACCTCGGGGCTCTGCCTGCCCGCAGAAGGGCTTCCTGGGACTCGCGCTGGCATGTGGGCACAAGCTGTGTTGGCACCCAGCACCGGAGCTCCACGAGCCCAGAGCACCGAGGAACAGAGCAGGGAGAGTGGTCTGCCAGGGGTCACCTCACATCTGGCACAGCGACAGCCTGGCCAAATCCTTCTCGTGCCCCTGAGCCACCATCCCCGCTCCCAGGCAGACACTGCACCGGCCTCATGCTGGACATGGAAGCAGTGTGAGACCAAACAAGGTTTATGGCCCGGGCTCCCCTGAGGGTGACGATGGCTGTGCTGGTTCCACGCCTGAACTGGCATGGCACTCTGCCCAGGGCAGCAATGCCACCAAAGAAAGGTGCTCTCTGAACCTGTGACATTGATAACAGTGACTAGTGATTTTAGGAGGGCCTGTTGCACTAGGACAAGGGATAATGGTTTTAAACTAAAAGAGGGAAGATTTAGAATAGATAGAAGGAAGAAATTTTTTTACACTGAGGGTGGTGAGACACTGGCCCACGTTGCCCAGAGAGGTGGGAGATGCCCCATCCCTGGAAACATTCACGATCAGTCTGGATGGGGCTATGAGCAACTCAACCTGGTTGAAGATGTCCCCGCCCATGGCCGGGCGTTGCGCTAGATGGTCTTCAAAGGTCTCTTCCCACCCAAACCATTCTGTTATTCTATGACTGTATCACCCAACTTTCTCCCTGTCATCTGTTCCCTACTCTGCCTTTCCCTCCTTACGGCACTCACAGCAAATGAGACTGTGCAGACGGAGCCCAGATTGCGCCCCGCTCCTCTCCTTTGGGATTCGCATCTCCGCAGCAGGAACGTCCATTGATCCAAGAAGAAACGGACACTGAGAGCCGCAGTGGTGGAACAGGATGGAGAAGAGCTTATGTTCATGAGGCCTCAACTAGATACCAGAGCACCACATTCAGCTTCAGAAATAAAACCAATCGTTCTATTACAGTAGGAGATTTTTTTCCCTCCAAGACCACTAAAGCTACTATGCGGAAAGAAGTGCAGCTCCCCATCTTGACCTCTGCAAGTTTTATTAGCTGCTTAAGTCATGAACCATCACACTCTGCTTTTGCGACTATCTGAGTTAACATAAGCTCGCAAAAACTGTGTGTGAAGGAAACACATTCTAAGTTTCCTTTATTTTCATGCCCATTTTCAGATCTCTGTAGTTTCACAATGTCCGTATTTCACTAAAATTAAAATTGCTGCATTGCAAAACACATCCAAGACAAAAAGTTTCAATTAAGCCTTTTCTTAAAAAAAAACATGGTTTTCACAATCATGGCAGAAATTCTTTAAAAATGCATCTTCTTCAGGCCAAGTTAAAAGTGCTCAAAAAAGCTCTGTATGCAAACCCTGAGAATACATTGGTGAGCAGACTTCCCACCTATCCACATCCCTGTGGATCAGAAATGACTTTCAAATGTGTACGTTAACAGATGTATTTTTCTCGTGCTATCTATACTAACCAGACCAAGCCTAAAAACCTCGCGGTACCCTGCTGAATTCCAATCACAGACCGACATAAAGTCTAAGGAGCCAGACATCCATTAGCAGGAATCTAAACTGCTCTGTGTTTTGGGAACTGCTGGTTTTGCTTATGTTTTTTGATTTATACCTCATAACTGCAAAACTAATGAGATTCTAATGAAAAGTGGGATATTATTCATTTGTTTTCCCCCCAGGAGGTTCAGTTTATTTTCAACAAGTATGCTACTGATTAAAACAAGAGGTGATGCTTTTAAGAAGCTGGAAAATAAACCTGTTCCCAAACGTGCGTGGTCTAAAATGATACACTGGTTTCTGTAGTTTACAGTTTCACTGGCTTTATCTCAGTTGTTTTGTTCAGATACATATTATTTTTTTTTAATGTCACCACTACATAACTACATAAACAATAAAATACATCTAATTTGTATACCAAGTAATTGCACTGAAATCTTTACTAAAAAAAAAAAGTCAGACCTCTGGTTGTCTTGCTTCTTCCCTGGCCCAAACAAATCACTCAAAACCCCTGCATGGATGTAAAACATCAAACTGTTTGTAACTGTTTTTTAAAGCCTGATTGTCACTTAGAATTGAGAAACTAAATACAAAGTAAGGTACACAGATCATAAAAATATATGTCTCTATGCAGTTCTCCTTAATGAAAACCTGGAAGTTCAACCTCATGTATTAGACACTTGTAAAAGCGTTCTCACGGAATATCAGCATTAGACTAAGTGACCACTTTGACAATTTTATTAATAATACAGAGGTCTGTAGCACAATGGTTAAGTTTCACTTCTATAAAGCTTTTCAGAATAATCGTTACTCAGCCATATAGTTAACGTTTTCTAATCTGAAGTGTATCTCACATAATTTATGTGCAACCAAGACTGCTTTTCATTGCTGTCCTTCATAGTCAGTATAGTTCAGACAGTGCAGTGCTCCTAAATCGGACCGTGTTACATCTACAAAGACTCTGATCTGAAACTCAATCCCTCAATACAATAGGGTCACTGGGAAATGAAACACTAAACCAGAGCTTTTACATAGGCATTTAAATTAGGAAATTAGTTCTATAAACATAAAGCATTTGAACTGTCCATTTGTTATGGAGAACACAGTAGGACTGCCAATTACTAAAGTCATGGACTCCAGATTGGCAGATTTGCCTTCCAACATTACATGAAAATCCTGACTCCACCATGCAGGAATTTAACTCCTCAAGATACAAAACAGAAACGCACCAACTACAAATTACGGAGTGACAATTTTAATACTTTATTCATTAAAGTGCATTCAGTCACTGCCTTGTGGCTACACTGCACAATCCAAATTTCTATTAAAAGATTTTGATTGCAGAGAGCAGCTTTTCTGGAGTTTAGGTTTGCCCAGTCCCTTCCCTCCAACTTCTTCCTTCTTTTCCTATATGCTAAAAGTTGGGTACTAACAGCATCTCTGCCTCCTTCAAGCATTTCACCCCAGTAAACAGGATCACCTGGAGTTTTTAGGGCAACAGACAATTCCATCCGCTGTATCTAAAACACCATTTTCTTTTTGGAGGCGATAAACAATTCAGTAAGTGATCCTGCAGCATTCAGCTGAAGATGAATGTCCCACAAAGAAAGCACAAGAAAGATAAGTTGTTCCACCCAACTGAACAAACATTTCCTCACAGTCACACCCTCTTCACATAAAAGCAGGAATCTTTCTAAACTCATACTGAACAATTCTAGTGGAAGGTCACAAACAATAACAATGGATAATTAAAACAATAATCACGCTTAGTAAGACAAAAATTAAAAGTAAATTGCTCATCAGTTTTTTTCAAACTGCCCAAGCCTCAGTAAGAACATGTTTTGGACAGAAAAGAATTTGAACTTAAAAGATTACAACAAGCTGCTATTCATCAAAAAATAAACAATCTCCCCCCTTTTGGTACTGTGGGATTCACTACACAGCAAAGGGATTTTGTGGGACAAAGGAAGATACAGTGTAACAGACTTGCTGAAGAGGTAACATGCTGAAGTACTTGGGAATTATACCTGTTCTTATGCTTCTAAGCAATTATCCATCCCCAAATCCACCAAATTAAAAAAATAAATAATACAAATGAGGAAATCACAGTTTTTGCAACAGCTAACACAGTTTTTGCAACAGTTTTAAGAGGCTTAAATGAACCACCTTATTGGATTTTCTTTTTTAAAAGTACATTATTCCTGAAAAGAACCCTGACATTCTCAGCTGTTGCATTTACGTTTTTTACATCATGTCAGCATGCCGTGAATGCAGCTACAGCATGCCGTGAATCCAGCACACCTGCAGTAAGCTGGCGCAAGCAGATGATGGAAATCTAGAACCAACCAATCTAAACCCACTGCCAAAGATTCTGAAAATGTACAATTCTCTTCAAAGCTTATATCTATGGGGTTTGGGGGTTTTTGGTTGTATAAAAATATTTAATTTAAAACAATGGAGAAACATGACATAAAATACAGTGTAATAAATACCAACGTTATCCATGGCACAGTAACTACAGGGCTATGTTAACTATAATTCTAGAGGCAGTATCAGAAGTGAGACAGAAGCATTCAAAACAACTTTCAACCCACGAGTGAGACAACCAGCACTAATGCTCAGCATCTTCCCATCTCAGAAAACAGTACTGGATCGTCCTGGGAGAGCTTAGAGGAACTTGGGACTAAACCATCCTGATTTAAAGCCTTCCTTTTGGTTAAACAGATCTTTAGATAAAGAGAGCTGCTCCAGACTTCTGCCACCTCCCAGTCTACACAGTGGAGGAACCTCCGGGCTGAGCACATCTGCAGCTCGGCTAACCCCACTGGCCCTGCACCATCACCACCGCCCTGCTCAGCACACTGAGCTTTCAACATCCCTACCTTGAAGATACAGGACTGGGAGTGATGTTGGGACAACCATGAGGATAAAAAAAAAATATAAAATATGATAATTTATCTGGAAAATACAGCCAGTATGTTCATTTGGAATTTTCTGTGAGGAACGAAATCAGATGAAGAACAACTACAACTCTGCAAAACTCCTTCCCCAGCGTCACCACCTTCAAAATAGAGGGTGATGCACCACAACATGCAACAGCACTGAGACTAGAAGCCAGGAGATGAGAAAGCAAGTGTACCAGGTAGTGTTACCTGTTTTTTGGATGGGAAACTGAAACACAGAGGGAGACAAGATGTTTCCACTACCATGAGGCACACACCTTCATGTCTCGGGAACTTGGGAGTTTATTTTTTACTTTTGTAAAGCATTCAGCTTGCCCACACAAGTGGCACTGTTACAGCTATGTTGCTCTAGGTTTGTCAACAAGTATTTTTCATTAAACTATGCCAAGGAGGATGGTGGGGAAAATTATGAAAGGTTTTAGGCAGAGAAGCACATCGTAGGTAATACAGCAGAAGAGGAGATTTTACGCCATTTAAACCTCCTCCTCTATCCACTGATCCCGTTCCACAGGTTACAAACTACTTACCTGGCTCTTTTCTCCCAAAAGAGGATTTCCTCATCACGGCTGTCCTTCACCATTCCTGCTCCCCCCGCCACTACCCTTACTCCTCTCTATTCCACAAGTCCCATCACCTTTTCCTTTCAGAAATAATTTAATTGAAACTCTGAACAATTGCTCTGAGTGTGCTTAGCTTCAAGACAGCTGCCTCTGTATGAGAACAGAAGTCAGGCTTTTGTAGGAATGCAGTATTTCCTTTTCTCACCCCCAGGTTACAGTAACAAGTGAGGCAGAGCTTTGACAGACATGAGCTTTCTTAACTACGCACTCCAGAGCACATCCATCTTCAACACTCTGAAAAGCAACAGTTCTTTGGAAAAAAAAGTTGGTATGTGGTCATGTAATTAAAGACTGTCATAATTCACACCCACGTTGTGGTAGGTTGGTGTTGTGCAGGCATCCTTAACTCTGGCATTTCCTCGTTTTAGGCTACTTGCATTTGAAATCTAAATAATGTTTTTATCGTACTGCGCAATAAATTAAGTGTGCAGAAGAAGTAACGTCTTTAAAAAATAATTCTTTGGAATGAAAACCCAGCTAGAACCCTTGCTAGAATTAAGCCACAATCCCTGACTCCTCATTCACACACCAGTCCCAGGACAGAAACACATCTGTGAACAAGCTTGAGCACATAAGCACTCTCACTGTGCTTAAAATTAAGCACATGATAAAGCACTACACGCTTTAACAAACCAAAGCTCCAGAGAAAACGCACGGGGCTGAGATCAAAGAGAAGAAACTGTAAAGCGAACAGATTCAGAAAGGGCTCCGGCTGACAGGCCAGGCATTCACACCATCAGAGGTCCCAACTCGGGCTTTTTCTTTCTCATTCTTACGCCAGACAAATGAATAATAATATTGACGCCATTAGCAATAACCGGGAGATAACGGCATTGTTTTCCCTGCCGATGATGCATGCCTCCGTGCGTGGGTGTATGATGGGTTAGTCGCTATGGAGCTGGATCAAAAGCGGTTGTTAAGGGAACAAGCAGGAAAGGTAAAACAATGGCTGAGATAAGAAGCATCTCAACAAATATGCAACCAGACTTCTGGGTTTATAGCTGCGAGGAGGCAAGAGTTTGGCCCCCACCCATGCGAGGCGGTCAATTTGCCAAGGCCGAGCAGCAGGAGATCAAAGGGAATGCTGAAATCCCAGGGGACCCAGCCCGAGGAGGGGAGGAGGCTGGTAGGGCGGCCGGAGACCGCCCAGGGCGCAGCACCGGCCAGGATAGGGCTGCACGCCCAGGGACTGGGCTGCCAGCAGGGACAGCAGCTCTGCAGCCAGAATCCAGCGTCAGTGGAGCTGAGCAGCTTTCCCAAACTAGAAAGAGGAGAAAAAGGTGAAAAAAAGACCTTTTCTTCTGTGCGCTTTGTGGAAAGGAGCTCCAGAGCAGCAGGCACTGCCCACCACTCCATGAAAGGCAAAACTTCAAGATACGGAGGAGCTCATTAAAGCCTTCTTTTAAAGCAAGATTTCTTGAAAGCAGCCAAATCCTCTGTCACAAGATCCCGTCTAACGACCTTCACCCCAAACCTCCTTCTTTCTAGGAATTAATGACAAATTGTTCGCCCGCCCTCATTAACGCACAACCGCTCGATTCTCACACAGCTCCGTACAGAGGGTGCACTCAGCAGCGTATCATCTGCTCCTCCAAGTCATAAGCTATAAATTGAAGAAACACACCAGGAGCTAAAATGAGTTTCCGAGAACAAAAACAGCTGGTAAAGAAACAAAAGCCAAATATTCTTCTAGCTGCTGGCTGCATTTTTTTTAATTTAGCTTAAAACAAAATGAAAAAAATCTGCTTGGAACCCAAACAGTCTCTAGCTGAAAATGTGGTGTCTAGCCTGAAAAACAGAGGCTCGTGGACACCATGCCAAGCAGCACAGGATTCCCATGGACCTGGTGTTTCTCAAGCCCTTAATGTGGTTCAACTTAGGCAAGTGGTTTTAGGATTCCCAGTTTAACATCTACAATACACATCTGCAATTCATTCTAGTTTCTTATTTTATTTCTTACTTCTCCAACCAACTCCAAATCATTTTACGAGTTCTTGCAATCCGGTACTAATCAGTTACTCATGCTGCAGGAGTCCCCGCTTCCTAAGAAGGGCTCCCTTTGCACAAGAAGCCAAGCTGCACATTTCGTCAGCCCTGCTTCGCCAGAAACAACAGTAACTACCTGATAAAATAAGAATGCTTGGCAGCATTTAACACATGATTACAAGACACAGAAAACTTCTATCCTAATATACAGCACTAACCATTTTCTACACCTCTCCTCTTCTGTCAGACACCCCACAGTAAATCGAAGGCGACTCCTCTGCTAACAGGACTAATGTAATCGCCCACTTCTGAGAGGGGGATTTGACCAAGTGGCTTCAGGGAAAACTTAGGAGAAATTTTCACCTAGCTGTTAGGAAGGAATTCCCATATGAGAAACACCACCGGGTTAAAACCTTTAATGGAATTGTGCCAAAAATCAGATGGTCAGCATTTGCCCCCCGCACGTCAGGTCTGTTAGGTGAAACGCTGAGAAGACGTGGCCGGCAGGGCAGTTATTCTCTGAAGTGATTTTGACTCCGTAAGAAGTGCTAATGCACGATATAGATCATCTCTTTACTCCATTGCTCTTCTTCATTAAAATACAGCTTGGCCAAATACGAGAGCCCATCTGTGCACGACAGCAGCGCTGAGACACGCCGCAAGAAGCAGCATAACCACCTGTTGCCCTGCCCTGGGGAAACCCCACCTGAGGGGCAGCTATGCACAAATGGGAGGGCGAAGCAGATGCATCCTCTTCCTCACGCCAACGTAGACCAAAACCACGCGTGTAGGGTAATTCCTGCTTTTGGCTTCCCCAACAAGTTTCACTGCGTGTAATACTGAAATCCAGTCAGAGGAGAACAATAAAGTTTTCAGGGGTCCAGTTCACCTGTCATCACCCACTCTGTAACCAGCCTCTCGCTCCCTGCAGTTCCCTTAAACTTTGGTGGAGAGCTACAGACCTGAAGAGAATATGGAAATTAGAACGATTTTGCCCATAAATGTTCTCCTGCTGGTGGTGGATGCAAACAAAACTTTGTTGGCATCACTACATACCCTGGCATCATCAAATAAATGCAAATCATCAAAGCAAATCAAATAAATAAAGTGTAAACATGGAACGGACAGGGTGGCTTTTTTGCAGTTTTTATCCTTCTGCTTGAAAATCTCAAATGCTTCTCTTCCCAGAGTGCTCTCAAGATGAAGCTTGTACACAGATGACAAGCAATAGACTCAAGTTTCAATCAGAAAAATTCTAATTAGATATTGGGGGGGGAAATCACAGTAGCTGTCAAACATTGGAGCAGGTGCCAGATGTTGTGTATCTCCACCCTTACAGATACAAGGGGAGACAAGGCCCTGAGGAACCTGGCATAACTGAAGTTGGTCCAGCCCTGAGAAGATGAGGCAAGGGTCATCTCCAGAGGTCCCTTCCCACCTAAATCATCTTACTATTTTATGAGCTTCGTTTATGACTCCCCTTATTTACCACATGGGGTTACTGGATGGGCAGGATGCAGTATTATTCGCACACAGGTAACACTTGGCAGCTCATCTCCATTTCATCCAACTCTGATAACAGTCAACAGACCTGCAGGCATGTTAGCTGAGCAAGTTAAGGGAAGGTGGCGAAACTCATGCCAGGCAAGGCAAAAAGCATAACTGCAGGTTTAAAGATACTGAGGAGATGGTGGAAGTTGCACTGACATCCCTCATGGCAGACTGAACCCCCACTGGTCAACTCCAAAGCAATTAGAAACCTCCCAACAGCAAGTTACTCACTCACCCTGGCTCAGTGTGACCCTGTACCAACCAGTCTGTCACAAGCGGGCTCAGAGAAATCCCTCTTTTCATAGTACTAGGCAAGTAGTTCTCAGGCCACACCTCTTCTTTGTGTGGCCTCTTCTCAGTTGCCATTGTTCAGTTAGGTACTAAAGCACACTGGCTACCTAAAATGCAACTGTCTCTTTCTGACCGCAGAAAATATTTTTTTGTAGTGTGCTACGTGTTTAAAGGAGGCAACAAAAATACACCTCACATGTGATATGCGCACGCAGCTTCCTGTGCTTGGGTTCAGAGGATGCAGTTTCTTCTTTTACGGATCTCCCCTGCTACTCATAAAATACAGATTATAGATACAGGATCTCCAAAGATAACACGGACTGCACAGTCTCATGTGTTCAAATGGACACATCGCTGTGAGATGTTAGCATAAGCACGTGGAGACTGACCATGGCAGCAGACTAAATCCAAAACCACAGCTCAGCTTCCCCTTGGAGTCGCCTTCTTGATGGAGTGCCTGCCCCTCTCCCCTCAGCGCATCGCTACAGCTTGCACAAACTGGCCTCTCGTGGGAAAGCATCTTGGCAGGACATTCAAAAAGGGCGTTAATGTTACGTATACCAGCACATGCATGCGCGTGCCCACACTCACACAGCCTTTGCCTGAAAGAACCCCAAAATCTCTGACTTCTCTGTTGTGATGCAACAGGTACACTTGACTGGACTGGAGAGTGGGCAAAAAAAATTAATTTTGGCAAGAGAGGGGCCATAAAGATCATCTGCAGTTTTGATATATTTGCTTGCTGAGCCTCAGGACCTACACACGATTATTATTTAGTGCTGAAACGTTATTTTGCAAATAGGACTTTAGTCACCCGTTGAGCACTCCTGTTTGTAAAAGCTCTGTAGGTTTTAGGCTCATCCAGGGTGTTTTAAATGTCCCTCAAAGGTGAAGCACCAGGAGCTGTATCCTTCACCGGGAAGCCTCCTCCAGGACTCCTCTTCCAGGACACCATCTCCCTGTGTCTCCAGATGCTCAGTCCTGCATCCAAGTCAAACAGCCAGCTCTGAAATCTCTGCTAAGGAGTTTTCCCCTTATTATCCAAATGTCAGGTCCCACTGAGACCTGAAGGCACCGAGGGTACACTGTCATCATTCGAAGGCTCAGACAAAGGATAAACAAAGCCATCACCAGTGTGGCATTAAAGGACTCTGTACAAACCCCTGAGTATTAAATAAGGACAACAGCAATCACTGCAGCATTGAATTTGAATACTTCAGTGATGGAATGTTTCTCAAGAAGAAAGGAGAAATCACTTCTAAGACAGGATGTATGTTAGTAAAACAAGGAACTGTAAGTCATCAGTAAGAAGGAACCTTATTCTTTTATATTCACATCATCTTCAAAAGCAAAATAGGTTACAACTAATTTAGCCTTTTTGCAAACAGACATTTCCCAGTGTCAATTTATAAGCAAACAGTCAGCAAAAGACAGTGTTTGCCATCCAATGCACTACGGGTTTTTATCGTCTCTTTAAAGTTATTAACAGATTGTAATCTGCTGTAACCAGGTTTGAACACATTTTTCTGAGTCTTCTAAATTGATTTTGATTTTTAAAAAATCTTTATGATGACTTTTCTGATGTCTTTTCATTCAGGTAAACTAAAATCACTGTCCTGAAGTGACACGTCTGCGTACAAAAACACTCCCTCTTGACAAACGCATTAATAATGGCTAAATGACCCACTGCCCACTATAAAGAAATGTATGAACAAGAAGTGGGGAGACCCACAACTGCATGGTCCTGGCACACAAGTGGGAGTACACGTGCTGCTTTGCTCTGACAGACAAAAGGGTTTACAGGCCCCTTGAAGAGCCAGTGACATCATGCCCGAGATCACGGGAAAGATGCAATCACTGCTAGGAATCATCAACTCTACTGTCTTCAAAAGCAAGCAGACTCCTTCAAAAACTTCAACATAAGCAGCTCAAATTTTCAGGGCATAAGCGGTTTTAATCAGAGTTAAATATTCACACTTTCCAGCACATTCTCATCACCGTATCAGAAACCTTTGATATTCGAATTAGCCACAATTCTGTACATTTTTCAACGGAGAAAGCACAAGAGCTGAACGGGATTCAGTCGGGATCCAGCTCGGCAGGCAGCTGGAGCACTGGCAACAGAACACCTTTCCAAGAGGGACAGCCCCCAACCTTGAACCCAGGAAGGATCAGTACGGTCACAGCTCGAGTGGCTGTCTCTGTGGGTAAGGATGTGTTCAACTCACCGAAGGACCCTGGACCATCACTCGCTAGTCCGGGAGGAGGAACGCCTCAAGCCCTCAGCTCCCTACCAGGCACACAGCAGTCATGGGCAAGTCCATTTAAAACACCAGGTCCTATTACGATACCACAGGGTAGGGCACTAAGTTTTAGAAGATGGAAACAAGCATTAACCATTAACACATCATTCCACAGCAAGTCTCAGTGGGTAGGACAAACAGGCCCCTCTCCGGAGACTCCATCCCACAGCAGAGGGAACGCTCCATCCCCCAACCCTCCCCACTCCTCCATCTCAATGAAGACTCCTCTTCCCCCCACTGTCCTTAGCAAGGGCTAGTGGACATCAGATGTCTCCTGCACACCAGCTCTCATCCTGCTCTGTCTGCAAGAGGAAGCAAAGGGCCTTCAGCCCTCTGTGTGAATACTCTCTCTGCAGCATCACCCCAAATTCAGGAAAGGGGGCAGAAGAGAGGAAAGGCTGCCGGAGTGGGAGTAGGAACACAAGATTCATGGCTGGATATGCCACAAAGGCATCATCAATGTGTACCAACGTTGATACAACATACATTTTAGAACCACTGCATTGCTGAGCTGCTGGTGCATCACTCATCACCATTGCACAGAAACCCACAAAAACTAGGACAGAGCAACAATGAACAGACTTCTTACTGGATGAAGAATGCTGCCAAAGGCTGCTTTGGGGGCAAAACAGCCAAAACCTAACAATTCTGTTTTCACCCTTCTGAGTTTCTGTTCAACAGAAAGCTATTATAATTGAGAGACCTTTTTAAAAAAATCAGTCAGAAGCTCCTATTCCACTGCATAGCTCACATGACAGGTACAACTTCACCATGTGGGCATCTATTCTTGCTGTCTTTGTTGACTGCCTAATGACAAATCTGGCTTTGATGAGGAGATCCACCAGCCCAAATGGTGGATAAAGACTCCCTTTCTTGGGGTTGAACTACTGGTTTACTTACTGCTTTAAGAGAGAACATTCAGACTTGGTCCTATGGGGCCAAACAGGAGAGTGGGCAGGAGCTCACACTGGTTGCTCATGAAGCAGGACTGTCGAGGGAACACAAGCAGTTCTTACTGACTGTCCTAGGAATGGCAACGCTGCAGCTAGAGGACAAATGGCTCCTTGTTATCAGCCCAGCCTAACAATTAGCTGATAATGCATAGCTTCCAGAATTTGGAAAGATAGGCACCGGGGAAACATTCCTCCAGTTTCCTGTTTGAATAACGCAATCCTCACTGTCTGCATCTCGCAGTCAGAACACCACACTGCACCCGGGCCAGCTTTATTATTTCTTTCATGCTTACTGTTTATGTTTTGCCTTTCACCCTCCACATGTTTTCTATCTAGAGCTCTTGAAGGTAAGTCATGAGCTTTAGGTATTGCACAATGCAACATCTCCAGGGACCTTTTATATTCTCCTCCAGATGGTTGGGTGGACAATACCCTTCTTTCCACATCCTTTACGCTCTTAAATTCTGATGAATCTAAGTTTGACCAAATTTAAAATGGAATACAGATATCATTGTTTGCTCTAGCTTCTTTGTTTTTTTCATGCTGGAAAAGATTGGAAAATTCTTTGTACTGAGTATACGAAATGTCACTTAATTTGCCTGGCAACACTGCTATGGTGGTATGTTCACAAATGCAACATTCAGTTGCAGTTGTGATGACAATAATGAGTGGTATGAAAACATTTAGCTATATTAGGGAATCGGAGAAGAACAGAGCTGGAAAGGCCCTTAAGAGCTCTTCTAGTCTTTCTCTCATGCCTTAAGGCAGAATCAGCTGTAGCTCCTTCATTTTCAACAGATACTTACCTAAATCCAGTCTTAAAACCTTTCCAACACTGATACTCAACTCACCAAGGAACTCAATTCCAGTCTTTCATTATTTCTGTTCAAAGCATCCAGGAACAAGAGGTTATTTTTCTTTTAGCTTTTACATAGCTAACCAGCTATGGTTAGCTGGTTACCCTCCCTCGTCCAGACCGAAACATTCCTCTTCCCCCTCTTGTCTCAGATCTCATTTTCTGGACCTCCAAATTATTCAGCTCTTGCTCTCTAATTAGCAGCCCACAGTTTTCCTGAAATGTAGCATCCCCACCTGGGCACAGTACTCCACACCGAGGCATGGCCACGACTCATTGGCATGGTAGGCTTATTTCATGCGTTTCAAAGACATCTGCAGGCAGTGTCCCCTCCAGCAGTAGGACACTGAAGCTATAGTAGATCACCGAGGAGACGAAAGTCAATGAAGTCTACACAACTGCTGGCTTGTCACTCGTCTCCCAACCTGGTAACATGGTAATTCTTGCTTAAATGCAGAGCCTTATTCTTACCATAACTAAAGTACTCCTGGTTTTAGGCCATTTCTCCAATCTCTTAAAAGATTATTTAAATTCTATACTTAGCATATTGGCACACTCATAATAATTCCTCCCAAACTTAGTTTACCACCTTCCCCCCTACAACCGATTTCTAGTTCTAGCATACTTGCACATCACGGAAATGTCACATTACCCCTTTTATTGTCTAACCCAGAAACAATTACGTCTGCATTTAATAAATGATGTGACAAACAAAGTATATAATTCTGCGTACTGTAATAACAATGAAGTACACGGTCAATTACTAGATGTACTCTTTCTAGAAGTTTATCTTAATTTTGATTATCTGTGGCATTACATTTTTTTTTTAGCACAGCTGTATTTTTAGAGTGCTAGGGAAGAAAGCACAAGATTTAAGACAGTTTTCAAAAGCAATTCAGGAGACTTAGTTGGCAGCTTGGAGTATTTTTATCCTTCTGTGTGCTTCACTACAAATGGTGTGTTAAATTAATTTCTAGTGCACCTCAGAGCAAACATTGGTGCAATTATTCTGCCTGATAAAAGCTTCTCATGGTTCAGGACAGATTTTACCAGGGTATTTTATCATACGATAGCATTTAGCAAACTGCAAATGATTAAATTCAGTTATGCCAGGGAAAGTGCAAAACAGCTCCACACAGCTGGAATCTCAGAGGTATCTGGGCAAAATTCACCAAAAAGTCAATATGTAAAGTAACTACAAGATTTTGTCAAGATCCAGTTTGCACTGAAGAGCCATTCTGTGTAATTCTTATCTATTTTCACCAACAACATAGAGGCAGAGTACTTTGCTAAATAAAGCATGACCAAGAACTTACTCAAGGTCATGTTAATAAATGGATAGGAATGGAAAGAAAGGAACTTCAAATAAAATTAAAGGGGAAAAAAATCAGGAAAAACAGAAACTGCAAGACAGCAGCATCCCCAGAACAAAAGAAAAAGCTTAGCCAGCGGGGACATTTTAAAGAACCACAAAGCATCCAACCAGCCTGGATTCCGTTTAATGCACTGAGGTGGTACGGGAAGTGCAGGGAAGCTGTGCCCTGGACAAGCACCAGACCCCATAAACCAGGAGATCACACCTCGGGAAGCCCAGCTGCAGATAAGCAGGCATAGAGCTGTTCTGCTCCCATATTAATAATACTGACAGTCAGATAAAGAGGCTTCTACAGGTGTCAACCCCTGCAATAATGACAGGGAAATAAAACCAGCCAGATTACTGAAAAATAAGGGTAAAAGCTTATAACAACAGGCAAAGAATGGAATTATGTGGTGACTGATCCTTTCATTAGTCCTTTGGTTAGGAGGTCCCCATACAACCCATGTAAACCATGAATTTTATCTGCTTCCTTAACAATTAAGTAGTATGCGTTTGTTTATTTTTTCTTGCATATAACAAAATTGGCAGTTCTCTGCCAAAACATTTGAACAGTCTTAGGAGACTGCTTTTGAGGACTACCTAGCAAGGCAGCATGAATTGTCACAGTTCTCTATTGCACCAGGCCAGCATTATACCTGCTCCTACATAATTCCAAATTTAAAAAAAAAAAAAATCTTAAAAGCTTAAGGAAAAGTTTAGTAGATATATTTCCACTTGCGAATTCAGATGTTTCTGCAGCAATGAGACGGTGTTACGTTATTGCCTCCATCAGCCTGGAAACCAGCGCAAAATCAGCTCGTGTTTCTCATCTTTATAAATGACTAGAAAAAATGCAGTAATACAACAGTTGTTCTTTTGGCCAAGAATAACAGATTACTAGTGTGTTTACAACAATAATGGAGGGGGGGAACAACCCTTGGAAAACTGGCATGTCACATCAGCAAAATGTTCATGCATCTTTCATTCGCTTGGGCTGTTACCGACCTGTTTGTTTATAAATGACGTTTCAATCCCACTCATGCTTATATGAACACCCAAAGGTAAATAAATGTATCTCTGTACAGCGTTTGAGCCCCATTTCAAGAAAAAGGAAGGTTACCAAACCATCGGTCAATGGGATGTTGTCTCATGCTCCTCCTTGTCAGCAAATCACACAGGGTCCTTAGCATTAAGAGATGCCCAGATTAAGTGAAGAAATTAAAGCATTAAGTGAAGGCATTTAGGTAATCCAAATATAGCAAGGATTGCTATGGTAATTAAGAGAAAATAGTCAATTATCAACTGAGAAGTTATAGTGCCAACCTAAAAAGACCCGAATTGACTTAGATGGCCAAACTTATTTTCATAAATTAAAGGCAGATTCTATATTTGAAAGCTTAAAAGATTTTTAAAAAGAATTACAGAAGAATTTCCAAGGAATCATCTTGATACAGTTTGAGCTTCCAGGGTGCATCCCTCCTCCCCAAGTACATAACATGGGTGTCCACTCGCTCACCCATTTTCTTCCCAAGTTTACATTCAACTTCATCTGAATGGAGGAAGAAAATCTCCAAGGGAGCAGAATGTTTGTTAGGAGCAGCAGCTACTGCCTCAGCCGTGGGAAAGGGCAGAAGAAGGAGCTTGTCACCAGCCTGCTGGCAAGACAACATCTCACCCCTGGCACGTTTCTCATACGAGGGCTGACAAGTGACGGTGCCAACTCATCAATAACCCATACCCCCTTCCGCAGAAGGAGGAGGTTTTAGGCCAAACACACTGATTCCAAAGGAAAGGAGGCTGCAAAAAGAAAAGGCGCTAAGCCGTCTTCAGGTGCAGCGGAGATTTTGTGCTGCTTATGTACACTGACTGTAACTACAAGACCGTACAAACACTGATGTGAATAAGTTTAGACCGCAGCTTAATTTAAAAAAAAAAAAAAAAAAAAACC
>VZSZ01003985.1:278767-310915 GCA_013398815.1 Ibidorhyncha struthersii
AAAATCTATTTCCAGATGCACAGCATGCTCACCAAACACTGCAGTGCTGTGGAGCAGCTGTTCTTTAAGTGGCCTTCTTCTAAAGAGAACATTATGTTCTCTTCTGCACGAGCTCAGAGAAACCAGGATTTCTGCCCCTGCTAAAACCACATGCATGTAGACCCCTTCCAGGCTACAACTTTTATGTATCCTGAAATGACTTCCCAGAGAGTTCTTTGAAAGCCCTTTGGTTAACAGGAATGTCTCAGCCAAGAATGGACTTTTCTGGATCTCGCTCATAGACTGTTACTAAAAACTGTACCAGCTCATTTTTCCAGCCTCTAGGAATTCTGCATACGAGTGAATTTTATTTTTTTTTCTTTAAGGACTTTGCCCCAGGATCGTTATTAAAAACTACTTCCAGACTTGGGAAGAATCTCGCATATAATGCCTTTCCAAAAATACCAGTATTAGATTATCATTGTGCTCAGTGAGTAAAAACTGATACCCCTAGCAAAATATTTACAAAACTGTGCTTAGGAGTATTACAGAAACTTTACAATGTTATTGAAATCCAATCAACACAACTTCATCTAAAGTCAACTGTAAATCATACTGTTTATTCTCACCAACTCTCACAATTTTCATGGGAATCTTGGAATATTTACTCAAGCTGTAGCTCAGAATCCTACTGCTGCGTGCATCTCAACTTTCACTTGTTTGACAGAACAAGTGTACAATAAATGAAATGTGTCCTACATGTGCAGGGCTGGAAATTGTCCCAGTTGTGCAGTAAATAGCATTACCTTGCAATCGAGTAAAGGGTTTTAAAAATGGGTTGACAGTATTTACCAAGTTTCAACACAACTCCTTCCAGTAGGAATCAGCGGTAGCTGGTACAACTGTTTTAAAAAAGAGAGGTGAAAGAAAACCTTTTTCTGTTTTGCATGTCATCCGTAGTGGTGGCGATGTGACAGCTACCATAGTCAGAAAGGAACAATTTCAGGAGCATTTGACTGGAGACCTTCCATCCTGTTCACTCCCTCCCTGTTCTCATAGCCAAGCAGAAGTACAGTTAGGAACCAGCCTGACCTACCCTTCCCAACACAAAATTTAATTCCTGTCATGTGCAGACTAGTGGGAGTCTCCCGTGGCCCTGAGTGAGAGGAAAGTTCCCTTTTGCTGAAGGTTGCACGCCATCAGTATTTGAGACTCCCACAGACGGTAACAGTGCTTGCAAGCAAGGGACAGGTAATGTTGTCCCTGTACAGCTACACCTGCAAACAAGGTATCACTAAAGAAAAGTAATAGTTTACTTAAAACTGCCGTGTTTACAGACTCGGCTGCCACTCAAAGCAAATACGCAAGTTAAGTTCTTATGGTAATCACTAGTACAGTTCATCTGATTGTAATCAGAATCACAGTCATCACGGTTCATTAGATCATTTTTTTAAGTAACGTTTTAATGATTGTGCCACTGAAACTTGCAGTTATTTCTGTATCTGGCTCAGCTCATTAACTTGGGGAAAGACCCTCAAGTCCCATTTCCCACATGCAAACCGGGACAGTGTTACCAGCCTCCCTTCGCCTGGAGCGCTGGGGGCATGGGGTGCCCAGGGACACCCCCCGAGCCAGACCCTCCACAGCACCCATACCAGCACCTCCCGTGGAGAACAATGGCACTTGCTGGCTGCTGGGAGCTTTTCAAAGTCTGGCACAGACATATTAAGGATTCTTGCATCACTCTTCAAATTGGGAACTTCAGAGTCACTTACACGACACGGTCTTTGTATTCCCTTCAAAAAAAAATATGTATTTTCACTGAGCAAACACATATTAGCTCTCATATAAGTACAAACCTGGTGAGAACAAGCCGCAGGCACCTTTCTTCCATAGCAGCCCAGGGGAGGGGACTCCCGGGAGAGAGACGGGGGTTTACGCTGGCCATCACGCCTACCTGTGCCTTCCCTCCCTTGCAGCACGCACCTGCCAAACCAGAGCTCTCGGGCGATGAGCATCCCCCATCACACGCCACTTCTCCAGGGAAGATGAGGACTGCATCTTCTTGCTTCCCTGGGGTTCTTTCAAGAACTTTCCCAGGAGCGAAATTTTACCTCCCTACAGTAGCAAATTTAATTTCAGTTCGTATCTGCCACACAGCCTATGCAGATAATCTCAGCCAACTATTATCGCTTCCTAAGAAATATTATCTTATACAGCAGAAATAAAATACACCAGTACAAATAAAATAAAATGAAGGGGGGAAATTATTACACCATTTAACCTTTTCAGCAAAGTGGAAGAAATATTATGTGGGCAGCTAAATATGGCACCATGTCTCAAGGCTCAGACAACACCATTCCTCTTCCTGAAAGCAATATTATTTTAACACATATGCTAAAAACAAAGGTGGGATATTTTGTTTTGGTAAGCATTTGCTAGCTGTTTCTGCCACACCTGTGGACAGAAAGCACTCTAATGAAGACATGCAAATAAATGAGTTAGACATTCACCTCCTCCATTTTTCCCCAGTACTCTAGTTTTAGATGTCAGTGCAACGCAGAGGTGAGTTTCAAAAATAATACTTTTTTTTTTTTAATCCTGAAACACCTGACACACTGTCACCGAGTTTGTGTCATGACACTTATTTTCACAAATTTTCCTGGTATTAACAAGAGATTTATGTTAGAAATTGGATGCTGAGAAAAACAGAAATAGTATCAACAGCTCAATTCTTTATGGTTTTTATTGGCTTCAATAAATTTAGGATTATTTTTTAAAGTCAGAAGTGAACTACAGACAGGTCCATGAGAAATAAAGCTTACCAGACTAACTGAAAGGATGAACTTCGATTTTTAATAAAACCACAGAATTCAGGTAAAATGCACATCATCATCACCCAAAATCTTGCAATTAATAGTTATTTAGATTCCTTTGGAAAGATGATGTTGTCTGGCTCCATCTTTCTTACACAACTCTGAACAACTGGTAAATACATTAAAAAATTGTGCAGATTATACTTATTCAAATGTTTTGGCAGAATTCCACAGAAACAGCAAAACCCTGCGTAACCTCAAGCTTATGAATGAAAAATAAAGGAAGTCTGAGAAAAAAAGTAAACTAAATGTACTGCAGAAAAATATTCTTAAATAACTGGCTAACCAAGAACACCCCAGTGCGCAGAGGCATCCAGGGGTTTTCAGAGAACACAGGATGACAGTGCTTTGTGGAGACGTGTGCTCTGGTTTGCACATGCACATGTGTTCAAGCAGCAGATCTCAACTGTCTGTTGGAGTGAACTGTCCTATGTGATAATGCATCTTCTGAAATCTTGGCATCTTACCAGGAAAATACTGCTGGCTGACACACTTGAACCCATCCCCACTTGAACACTATCCCCATCGGGAGACCCTTGACCACAGGATCAGGAGACAAGGTGGAGGGAGTATTTGGGCACGGTCAAGGCAGTGGGAGACCCGATCTGAAAGGTGCAAGCCTTGGAGAGTAAAAGAATTTACACGCGATACCAAGGAGTACACCAACAGGCAGGCATAGCAGCAATGGAATTAAGCAAGAGCAAAAGGTAGGCTGAGTATCTGGGGAAAGAAATCTCGAAGAGTGAGAATCAATGTAAGGAACTACTCCTCAGGGAAACAGGGGAAGCGCTTTTGCGTGGGTATTTTATGAGCGACTGGGCATACCACCAACAAATGTACTGCAGGAAAGAATCAGACAATGGCAAGGAAATGGATTAAACGTGTTAGCAAGACAATTTCCAGATCCGATTTCTGTGAAGAGAAGACCATGACCTCACCACTGGATCCATGGTGTTACCATTAAGTACTGCCCCATACAAGCCTCAAGTCCCTCACTAGCATGGGTACAGTCTTAAGACAGACCGCACCAAAGATTGAAAGAGATCTGGGAGTGTCTCTTCATTGTTATTTTATTTTTGTATTAACGATGGGTCAATTTATGTCCAGAGATTTTGTAAGGCAGAATTCACCAGGGATACTGAGGAGAAGAAAACTGAGACACAGAATAAAGCTTTTGGGGAAAATGAGGTCTGAACTTGATTAAAAGCAAAAAAAAAAAGCCAGAGGAACAGAATATTTGAAGACACATATGGGGGAGAAGCAACTCTTTTCCAAGGACAGATGGCAGCAATGGAAACACTGAAAATGGCTGGTTGGCCAAACTCCTTTTCTGTATTTGCCACATCCTTTCCAGTTCACTCCAGTTCACTGAAGCGCAGCAGAAGTGCCAGCAGCTTTTCCATGTGGAGGGTTCCCACAACTGTAACAAGCACAGAAATGATTTCGGCACTATCAGAATCTGATCAGGTCTCTGTGTACCTACTATTTGTGCTTCCAAATCAGAGCAGCTGTCTCAGATGCAGCTGTGGGAAAAACCAAAAGCCAGACCTTCCCTTTCACCAGTTGACTAATAGGGGTTGGCCACAACATCCAAATAAACAGGAGATTAGCAAACGGATAAACTGTTTAATCAAGGGACTAGCCCGCTGTAAACACACACTATCCGATTAAAATATCCTTCCCCTCATGTAAGAATGAATTGTCCCCCCGTGGGGCACATTCACCTGTTGAATTTATTGACACCTCAGTGAAGCACTGCAGAAAATGACAGAGGCAACAGAGTTGGCCATCAGGCCAGAGGACTGATGCATAGCTATCATATTAAAACAGGACTCAAACATACAAATAATCTCCTCAGGGCAGTGGTGGATTCCCCATCATTGGACACATTTAAGATTCAGCTGGACAGTGCGCTGGGCCATCTTGCCTAGACCGTGCTTTTGCCAAGAAAGGTTCCCAACCTGGTATTGTACGATTCTAGGAAACTACATCTCATTACTCCAAGGTGCTGTCAGCATTCTAGGATAGCTTCACACTGGTACTGTATATAACAAGGCCCTCTTCTTTACATCAAGGGTTCACAAAAGGCTGCAACAACACTTTACTGAATATTTAACACTTGGTTAGCAAGACCATCTTCTTGTCGAGAGATACTACTTAAAACTCTCTTTGATCTGCATTTTGCCATGTCTTTATTTTTTGCCTTTTTTTTTTTTTTCCATGCTCCCCAAAGTTACCTATCCTTTCTGTTAGCACCTGGCTCGGGTACTGCATAGATGAGCCTTGAAGACACTTCATGGGACAGAAGTGCATTTGCTGCCTTCCAAACTCTGGAGCACAATTGGACCGAAGGATCGTCGAGCCAAGGTCCTGTCTCCAAAGGCGGACAACAGCAGATGCCCAGGGCATATTAATAAAATAGAGCAGGTGTGAAGTGATACCTCCCTGACATTCTTCCAGCTTCTAGAAATCTGCTGCACAGGGGATCCGAGAAAGAGATGGAGGTTGTGCTTGTAAAAGTTTTTGATGGAATTCTTTTCCACTAATTTGCTCAGTTGTTTCTTGAATTCACAAGAGCTTTAGTACTCATACCACCCTGCACCAAAGTTTTCCATAACTCATCTATGTTGCATGAAAAACTGTCTCCTTATGTTTGATCTAAACCTTTCCACTGTTACTTTGAAGCCCCACAATTCTGGTATTAGAAGAGATTGTTCACAATCTCTCCCTAGTCCTGTTTTTTATTTCACTAATAATCAACTATACAAAGTGTGCAGCAGATGGGATCCTCAGTACCAAAACCCAACACCATCCCACTGAATTGTCACAATAGCTGAAAAGCAGCTGAGAACAAAGAAAAGAAATACAGAATTAAATGTTGAAAACAGACAGGCTTCTAAATTTGATCTGTTTTTCAGAGGAACAAAGTTTTGATCAACAGATATTTCAGGAATGCTGGAAGAATAGATTTTAATGAATATAAGTCTTTAGGGAAGTTTCCTTTATTTTCTTTTGGACGTTAAATCAGTTGAAAAATTGTAGCAATTTATTTTGTTCCTATGCTTCCAGAAATATAACTGGACACAAGCATACCAACTTAATCCACATTAAGCAGAATTTGAACATGGATTGTTCTCGAAAACACTGGTAAGCACAGGCATTTCCAGTATCCCGGGCACATGGCTTCACTACATTTATCGGTACCTCCAAAGAACTTGGAGGGATGAATGCTGAGTTCTGCTGGAGGCTGTAGAAGATTCCAGACCTCACTCTCCTTTACATTAATTTCAGCAGTACTTACTGAGAAAATGGGATATATTCTGTTATCAATAAGACAGTAGAGTCATCAGGCATTTATTGTAACATCTACCAATAAACCTGTCTAGGTCACCTGCTCAAAGGCAGAAAAGAATAAGGCTTCAGTTAAATACATCTGCTGACCCCCGTATACCTTTTTATCATTATTTTTAACCTATTGCCAAAAATGATGGAAAAAGAAGTCCTCAGCCTCGAGTACGGAGAAACATAATGGTGTACATTCCTCTAAATTTAATGCTGCTGTTTCTAAAGGAGGTAATAAATGCCAAATGAATAGGAGAGACCCTGAGTATGCCACCAGCATGAATTGTCATTTAAATCCTTTCCAATTATAAGAACAATGAGAGCATGTGTCTGGAAAGGACTTCAGGGAAAGATATCCTTTTAACCCCCCACAGCTCTGTGGTCAAGGGCTCTCCAGGGAACTCGGCGGCAGGGCGGCCCACGCAATAAGCAGGTTAGCTTCCGATGCGCCCCGCAGTGAACAGCGGCAAAGCTGCACACCACCGGTGTGCTGCACCCCGCGCTTCAGAGTAGCGCGGCATAAACGTTGCCAAGGCTGTGTGAACAAGAAATCACAGACAGGCCTTATTCCAAGAACGTACTTAATCTTCAGCAATGCAGAATTAAGAAAGGAGGATTCTGGTCTCCATTTTAGTAGGCAGACTGGGAAAACCAGACTGTATTAGACACAGTAGCTTTCCAGTACTGCCCATACACCGTCACTGAGCAAAAAAATGGAATGTCAGACAAACACTTCATATAATTTCCATGCAAAATATATAATATATATAATATATATAATTTCAGTCTGTAAAAGTTACTTCTAAAGTTTGAAGTTAAGAAATACTAGAAATTAAGCACAAGCTTATGCGCAGTATTAGGTCAGGCTCAAATATAGGTGAAACTCTGCATTAAAAAGTAAGAGTTCACTACAACATCATGCTTTCCTTTCCTTTCCCTCTGTTCAATAGAAGGAGATATTTGAAAAAGGGAACTTATTTCTACCCTGCATTTACTCCGTATCACAATGATTAAATTAAATAGTGGAATGATTTAGGAGATTTGGTATTGCTGCCCTGTTATAGCTGGATGCATCTCAGGAAGGGAGAATGCACTGGGGAAGACATGCAACAATCATCTTATCATTCAGAGACCAAGGAAGGAGGAACTCTATACTACTCCCATTTTTTTTATTCTTCATATTCCTTCACATTTTTAAATATTTATGATTTCTGTATAATCCAAGACTGCATTTTATGAATGCTTAGGAATGACACAAACATTTCTCAGTAACATAAGGAATCAGGATGGGCTAATAGGAAATAGAAGATACCCATCTTCCACAAGAATGAAATGTAGTTTCCTTTTACAGATGGTTCAATGGCACTTGGCTACCTGCCAGCTTCTTTTTGGCAATAAGAGGACCAGTAAGTATAAATTAAGCTTTATAAGCACCAGTGCACACCTCCTTACTCCATTACCTTTGGCAAGGATGGGTCCAAAGCCCTCAAGAAAACATCTTTCAGATCCCAGCTTCACTAACAAAGAGAACCTCAGCCATCATTTTCACAAGATGGGTATGTTCAGTTTTGGAAAGTCACGCTGACACTGTGTCTGGTGACCAGGAAAGGATGTCTCCTTCGGCTCAAAAAACACACTGGGCTCATTTAAACAGATGCAGTGTATGTATTTACTGAGCAGTTTCAGCAAAATTTTGGCTGAAAGATAATGTCAGCTGAAACAGACTGTAATTGCCACATTTTTAGCCTCCTGTTGTACTCCACAGTCTTCCACCCCTTCCTCGGGGCAGCACAGTCACCAGGGATCCCATCTAGCTCCTGCTGTACAGGACTGTACAACTGTATCCCGGTGGGGTTTGGTGTGAGCACAGATGGGAGACGGCAGAAGAAAAATGAGTGTATTGTGCTTTGCACACCATTCTGCCCAGGGGGGTTCTGGCAAATATCTTTATACATACGGCAGACAGAGTTTGGCTTGTCCACAGTTAAACCTCAACAGCTCATTGACAAGTGCTGTAACAACGATATAGGAAATGGAAAACAATACAAAAACAAACAAGAAAAGGGTAAAGCGAGCTCAAGAATTTTGCCCCTGAAATCAATTTCACATTGATTACTCAATAGCAACATTGGAATAGATTTATTTGGTTTTAGCCAGGCTGCTATTCTGGCAGGGTATGTCACCTTGTTTTCTCCTCTAGTTCTCTCATACTTCTGTGAGATACTAGCTGCAGGTTCTGTGTCAGCTCGTTTAACACATCTGTGTCTCCTAGGGCTAGTCCTATTGTCAAGAGACACACACTTCTAGGAGATTATTCATTTTAGGATAATCTGACTCATGCCCTAGAAACTTTGCTCCGCTGACTATACAAACCCTGGGCTTACTAGCTCTGCAGGGTACAGAGCTACAGCAGATGTCTACATCCAGTCCCTCTCACAGATACAGAGGTTGGGAGTCTTCTCACCTCGCTTCAGCCAAAAATACAGGGTCTGGTCTCACTCCAGATAATGGAAAGAGAAGCAGGTTTCAGAGCACCACTGAACTCGCCGGAGTAGCCCATAAGCACTGCTTACGGTTCTCCTGGGCTGTAATTTAAAATAGAACCCAAAAGAGACTTAGAAAAACCCCAAACGCACCACACACACCAAACAAACAGCAAAAGGCTAATAAAGAAAAATGTGAATGTAGCCTAGGCACACAACTACTTGATTCCAAGCTATTTTCAATTCTAGAAAAGTCATAAATCATTATAAACCGGACTTACAGAACCCCAACAACAGGACTGTAATGTACTTCTCATTTGAAATTGCTTGTAATTTTACAAAACTTTATCTAGGCAGATATTTCCTTGATGGAAATTGCAGACTTAATTACTTGAGAAAATTCCTTCATAAGCATTTCCTCCATTTCTGAAACACGTATGTTTTCCATACCCGGATGCGGTTTTGTCATTCTCATTAAAATCTCCGCAAATCAGGCCAAGTTGAGAGCCACAGAAAAACCCGCATTTGCAAACACTCAGTAAAGAACAGTCAAACTTAAATTTCTTTAAGAGTCCTAAACATAGCATGCTCCAAGCCTGAGGAGCTTCCCTTCCAATGACAATTCTGGAAAACTGCATATAAGGCTATGAACAAGCACTGGAACGGGGCAGACAAAGAGGCAGGTGCTCCCAATGCCACAAGCTGGGAAGGAAGCTGAGCTAGTGGGAATTGCTGAAGTGGCTTATCACTCACAGCTGCTACTTGAGTCAAAAAAAATCAAAGAATTTGAAAACCAAGAGGTGATTCTTACATTCGCAAAATATACCAAACCAGGAGTGGCTGTCAGCATACGGGAAGACAGGAATAAAAAGCAAACTGCTCTTGACAAATTGAAGAAGTCTGGAGGAAAACTAAAAAGAAAGTAGTTCAAGAAAGATTCTAAATTAGTATCAGAAATTCCTATTAGACACACCAATGGACAAAGAGGTCATGGAAGACACTTCCACAGGGATACTGTAATTCTGCAAGAATTCTGGCTTTGCTAAAACAGTAAAGGAAGTCTATACAAAGACTAGATACCTTTTAGAAGAAGTTAAAATGCAAACAGTGGTAGACCATGTTACATAAAAGAGCAAACTATTGCTCTAATCGTCATTTCCAGCCTTAAAATCCCTGTATCTGGCAAAGGCCAAAACTTTGTCAGTTCGCCAGAAGCACTAATTTCTTCCAAGGTGCTTTCCAAGAATAGTTTTCAATTTCTGCTATTTTCTTGGAGGTCTATCTAAAAGATGGGGTTTACATGTTAAACACTGTAGACAAGATAGAAGGATATCTGTGACAGTATTTCTAAAACAAGATTTATACCTTTGACTAAACAGAAGTCTGAGAAGTTACGGGGGGGGGGGGGGGGCACAAAAAAAAAAAAAAAAAAAACAAACAAGAAAAACCCTGGAATCTCTTTTGCAGCCACAGCTATTGCTGTTACAATATATTACTGAAAAGATTTCCTTCATCCAAGCTCTACAGCATATGCCAAAATGTATGATTAGACACTGATCATGTAACAATGTTTGAAGGTCGTTCCTGTCCACAGCAGCTACCACAGAACATAGCTGCACTCATCATTTTCCTAGAGACTGAACACAGGCCAGGACAGTGAATCTAAATCCTTACTCCTTCTGCCATCCTGCTCCCTCTGGTTATTGACTAACAGGTTCTCAGTTTCCAGCTGAAGGTCAACCTCAGCCAAGGGATGGCAAATGACATGTTACCCAACTCCCTCCCTCTGTGGCACAAAGCAGTGCCTGCACCAGCAAATCCTGTGCAGAACCCGGCACAACAGCATTGCCTCTTCAGCCAGTGTTCTCATCCCATTAGTAATAAACTGTGCTTTTAGTAGGATTTCCTTTGAGGAGGCTCTTCCAAGTCACCAAGATTCCCTTATTCCTAAGCAGATCTGGTTCTATCGAGCACTCTGCGCAGCTTCCCTCAAATGAAGAGACAAAAACAATAAGCTCCAAAACCAACTTGAATTCTCATTCAGGTCCTCATTTTGATGACTGTCTTCTGGTTTCATCTCTTTGAATTCAACCTAGACAAAGTTACAAGTGTTCTTGACATGGTCACAGGGTGACCATGCATCACCAAAATGCATGATATACTTCTGGAGCATCCCCATACCTCAGCGTTACAAAGCCTTGCCTCCATCCTGCTTTCCGTACTTTTTGTTGACCAATTTTAGCCAGGAACGATCAACATGGTCCTAGAGCATCACAAGTTTCCTCCCACATCCTGCAGGATTCTGGAACTAATTTCTTCTTGTACATAAAGACTTTGCCTCAATACTGGGCTATTTACACCTCACCCCACTGTTCCTATTTCGTTCACTTCTACTAGTGATGGAAAAGCTGGGAAGTAGAAAGCAGACAAAATCAGAGCAACTGCCACAATTTTCATTCCCATGTAAGCATCTTTTTACACAGAAGACAAGGAGACGTTGCCACCTCAGGACTCCCCTTAACCTCATCCTACAGTGATAAATGGTTCAACTCCACAGGTGGAATCAAAAGGGGAGACAGAGTTTTATCTGCTCAATGGGAAAAGGTGGGGAGACATGGGCTGGCTCAGGAGACAGAGGTAACTACTCTTCCCTGCCACCTACCCCTTCATCAACAAGCTATCTCGAGTCTACAAGTGATTAAATTAATATAGCATATCTCAAACCTAGCTTCTTCAGCTTAAAGTGTGAAATAAAAAAACATACAAAAGCATACCATCTGTGCATGACAGCATATAGAAAACTGAGTTTACACAGATGGGCCATATCACACACTCCCTTATGTCTCTATCAACACAGCAGCTTTGCAAATCTGCCCTAAATAAAAACAAAATTGACAACACGTTATGCCTGAGGCCAGCAGGGCTGTGCATGTACTTGGCAGAGTTTGGATTGTTCTCTCCACTTTTAACAAACAACTCACTTATAAATGGAAAACTTGCTAACCTTCAAGTATTCTGCTGTGTTCAACTGTCAGGAGGATTGTATTCAACTAAGTCTCCTGGAGGGATCAACTAATTGGCTATCAAATTCATAGGGATGAAGCTGTAGGTTTCTTAAAAACTAGCAGGACATGACACAGCCTTCTTATGAGCCACAGTAGGGACAAAACTGATCTGGAACATTTTCTAGTTCCATTAAAGTGTTATTTTTATGTGTTGGTAGAGTTAAAGATGTTCATTTTTCCAAGTTACATTAGGTGAAGACTATAGTTCAACAATATAGCTGAACACATATGGAAATGCTTAAGCAGCAGCTCCATTTTCTGTCCAAGTCTGTAGACAAATACAATAAACTTAAGTTACACACATGACAACTCAATGTACTACACAAAAGAAAAAAAAAAAAACAACAAAACCAAAAGAAAAAAAAGTGTATTTTCATAAAAAGCAATCTTCCTTTATTCTGTAGGAAGAGCATCTGAGAGAGGAGGGAGTAGCTGGAACAGACAAGGACAGAAATAGCAAAATACAATTACAGAGAATAAGGCACCAAAGACCAGCCATGCCAAGCAAGGTGGCATCTTCACCCAGCTAGTATCATGCCTTGGACGGTGGTCAGTGGCCAACACCTAAGGAAGATAACTCTGCGGCTATATTCTCCAACACATTCCCCGAGCCTGCAACAACTTGTAGCTTAAGATTTCCACATGCCAGGTATTGGTATGAAGTAGACTTTCTAGATATTTCTTCCAAGAATACATCCAACCGTGCTCATGCAGTACCTCATTTAGCCGGAGCTGTAAACAGAGATAATTCTATTTTCTCACGTTACTCTATGCTTACTGATGCCAAGTTTAATGTGCCAGTTTATTTTCAAACCACACAGTACCATAAGATAGGTACTTTTGCAGCTTTAGAGTTGCCTATGCCAAAGTACTTCTACACACTCAGACTGTTATTCCTCTATCCGTTGCCTTCCTCTGATCATCTGTGAGAATGTTAAACCACACAGGTCTCATAAGACTCCTGTGTCACTGCAATGGTAACCACCCTCCATTATAACACCCGTTACTGCTACACATTTTCTCACCTTTTAACTGGTCACTAGTTTACTAAAGACCATTCTCTCTTATCCCCAGACAGATCAGTTGCTTTAAGAAGCTGCGGCAAAGGACCATGTCAGAAGCTGTTTGAAAATCTGAGGATACCATACACCCTAACCCAGATGTTTGCCGAGCCTTTCAAGTCCTTGAAGATTCACCAAGTGCAACTTCCTTTTACAAAAGACATGACTCCTCCATATTCATATAAAATCACATGCCAAATAATTCTAAGCTATATTATTCTTTTGGCGATGCTGCACAATACAAAGCCACATTTCTGTCTGCTGTTCCCCAAGCTCCCCAGAACTCTTTTGCAAGTGGGCATTGTATCAGCCCTATCTATTTATTCTCTAATAGGGCTGAGGAGGTTTTAATTGAAAGATGGCACACAGGTGTTAATAATTCAACAGTTTCTCCCTTGAATCCCTCCTGGGCTGTAACTGGTTCCTGCACCCAGTTATTGCTCACTTCATTCTTAAATTCTTCCATTAATAGCGGGGTTTGAGATGGGTTCTGGTAAAGAAACCATGAGGAGTGTAGATGTCTCAGAAACTCACTTGTTCTTTCTGGTGCTTTTCTCTTTCTGACCCCCCTTCTGCACGTGATTCTTTCGCACCCTGGGCTTCAAGGTTTTTTGCAAACTTTTCGACAAGCTTCTTATTCCCAACATATTTGGAAAAGAACTGTTACTTTTTATAGTTTCTGAAAGCTGTTCCTCTAAGTTTTTGGCGTTTCAAAGTGTTTGTTCTTTTCTGTCTTCCTCAGTTGGTCATGACTTCAGCTTTTGGAAGGATGCCTCTGACTCTGCAGCCTTTCCTCCCTGCTGTTTCACATCATAACTTCTCTCTCTCAACCAGCTTTTGATAGGGCTGAGACAATTGCTCTGCAGTATACTGCCTCTAAATAATCCTCACACTACCTACAAACACTTCATGCTTTTCACACTGCTCCTTTCAGTTTCTTTTTAACTTGCTTCCTCATTCTGATGTATTTTCCCTTTTGAAATCAAGTATCACCTCACTGAAGTTTTTGGCCTGGATTACTGCTGCGAGGATCTGTAAGTACATGCATGTTCACACTCGTGGAGGGCCACCAGCAGTACAATTTTGTACCAAGTTCTGCACAATTCTCAGAAGAAAGGCAAAAGTATCTTCCTCTCTCTGGATTCCCTGACCAGATGTTTCCCAAAGGTATCATTCTTGATGCCCAAGAGCACTGGGGTGCCAGTTTTCTCCCATTGTGTTTCCTGTTTTAAAGCTACATACTCTGCGCTACTCTATGCTTTTCCTATCTATAAATTCCAAGAATTTCTAATCTTAAGGATTCAGTTATTAATATGGGTATTTTCCTGATCTGACATTTGAGACACCGGACTATTCCCCCATGGTTTTGAACCACTCTGTAATTTTTATGTAACCTGTAACTCGGTACTAGGGTGTTCCATTTGATGTTTTCTTTCCATCAACTTTCTTGTCACCCTATTCAAGTCTCACATAAAAACCAAACCCCCTAGGTCATCCACCTTATTTCTTAAGATTTCAGAGTCTGTCTAGAAATACATTTGGCCCAATTTTCTTCTTTTTTCACATTATGTCAATGCTAATCTAAGGGGAAAAGTTTTCTGCCATATTGTGAAAATTTTCAATGACAAAGCGAGCATAGTGGGTATAAGTTTTAGTGATAAAACAACAGCTATGTTGAAGAAGAGCTGAAAAATGTCGCTTGAACGATTATTTAATCAATTCTTGCATCAAGCATTTTAGTTTTTTCTGGACTTCTGAATTTTTGTGCTATTATTTGCCAACAAAAAAGGCCACAGATATGTGTGATAGGAAAAAAAAGAACCAGCAACTGTATTTTCTACTAGTCACTACAGATGAGAGACAAAACCTATACTAATTAAGCCAGCAACCCCAGGGAAAGGAGGGAAAACTTCTGGTGTCTTGATTTTGGTGTTAACATGTAGATATTTGAGAAACTTGTATGAATATGACAACATACTTTGAATTTTTTCAGTATTCCTTATAATTTCAATGTGTCCCCGAACCTACGCATTAAATACACGTGAGAACAGACCTGATCATCAGTGCTTCTTAAGTCTCTTAAAAGGAAAAAAAACAAAGAAGAGTAATTTATCGTACAGAGCTACATGGAAGTCTAGAGGGGAAGAAAGCCAGTGAAATCACTAGAGAAAGGCTGCATCTACTGGACTGAATAACTTAGATACTGAGAAAGAGAAGAGCAAATGTAATTACAAACTGCTGTTGGATTTTGCTTCCTGTCATCCAAAACCTGCCACTTGATAACCTGCCACTCTTGCAAAGCGGACAGTTCAGCTTATTTCTCGGTTTATCATGTTGAGTTTTCCCTGTTAATTCAACAGAAAATGTGAAAGTTATTAGTTGCTCTTCAAAAAAGGTAATTGGTATTTAGCTATTATTCATCATCTAAGTACAGAATAACTGTTTGCATTACTTCTGTTATGTTGTCCTTAGTAGATAAACAAACATCAAGAAAGATGAATCCACAGGACAGAAACAGTTCTGCTCATCTCAAGAAACTAAAAATAATTGCTTTCTTTGGAAGTTCAGGATGAAATGCATCACTGAATGAAACATATGCTTTAGAACCTCGAAGAAAAGCAACAAATAACAGGACCTTGCAAGCGGTTTATTTTCCTTGCTCACTGAATAACAACTATGACAGTTATTTAACCCTCACCCAACTCTTCCTGTTGGTGTTCATGTTGATGCTGATCAAGTTTGACACCCCAAAATAGCGTGTCAGTAAGAAAACAAACTGTGATCGAAAACTTGATTTTTGTTTTTCAAACAACTGTTATGCTAATACTACTGCCTTTTACCAAAGTATTAAATGAGCGAGGTAAGGAAATAGTGAAAAACTGAAGGCTGGACATAATGTTACAGACAACATTTTTAGGTCAAAGGCTAAATCTTCCAAGAAGAAAAGACGAAGTTACCAGACAGAACAAAAAGCGTCAGCCCTAATATTACACACACTGGTTAAATGTGTCAGATGACTATACAGGAGTTATAAAACAGGATTTAGGCATCAATAAGTATTGCAGTGCTATTGCTCATTCAGCTGAGCCCTCCATTACCGTACCTCTGTTCCTGAAGCTGCTATGGGTATATAGACAAAGACCTCCTTATCATACCTATCACTTGAAAGAGCACAGAAAATAAAGTGAGTGATGAATGTTTCCCAGTTATTACACTTTATTTCATACCAAATTTTAAATCATGTTGAGTAACAACTACTACCTACTGCTCTAAATCACACCGAAGCAGCCACAGAATCTGCCAGCTAGTTATTCAGCACTGACTCACCCCTAGAAGAAAAACTATGGGCCTTGCAGTTACACTTTTTACAGGGTTTGAGAGTACAATAGCCAGCAACGAGAACAAAGAAAGGCAGGATCCCAGGCAAGCCAGACCCACCGCTTTCTGGGGCCTTTGTCACTCAAAGCAGTACCAGTAATCCTAGGACAGACTTTTTGTCACATCTCTGGGATGCAGCTGCAGGTACCGTACGTGAACCACACCACGCACTCGGCACAGACTTCTCCTGTTAACGATTTCAGTTGTACGCTTAAAGCGTTTACATTTTCATTTACCATTTATAACAAAGCCTAGCAGTAGAATAACAAACACCAGAGAAGGCAAATTAACATAAAAATAAAGGAACATACAGGACACCGTGAGAACAGGTTTAAGGGGGAGGGGAAATGTTTACATCATCTTCCAGAGTAAGCTGAAGGAAATCTCGATGCTCGGGACAATATGGCCCAAAGGAAATGGTAATGGGAGAGAAATAAATTCTTTCACCTCTGGGTTGAAATCCAAGTCAGGCTGGTAGTAGCCAAGAACCATTAGCTTAACATCTGCTAGCTGTTTGGTAACCCATGTGAAGTGAGTTATATTCCTTAGTGTCCACATCACAGTCCCACTAATTGGCACCATGTTGGCAATCTAAACAGAGAGGTTAAAGTCTGAACATACAGCAAGCATGAACTACAAGATTAGTCAACTTCAGTTTTGAGTACATATGTGATAAATTACACATTTGGTGTATGTAACTCCATCTAATTGCCCCACCATCCTGTTCTGCCCTCAGAAAAAAATCGTAAATCCAAACAAGCCAACAAACTGTCAGCATTGCCTTGTCAAGCATCCAGTTTCTGAATTACTAAGACACATTATTAAGTTCATTACTATTCAAAGCACTTAAGCAACTGCTTAAATTTTAAGCAAAATACTGTACAGGATAGAGTGAAGTATGAGCTAAAGTGTTTGAACAATAGGTACCAATATCCATAAAAATAGTGTCTTTTTCTTAACTTCAGTTTTTAACTCAAAATGCAACACTCACTCAAAATACAGTAACAATATAGTATTATCAATCCCAAATAACAACAAGGCTCTTTTCTCTGTGTCTTTCCTTCTGCAGCTTCCCAACAAAGAAAGAGTGCAAAGGAACAAAGCTGACCTAAGAAAAAGACCCATTTGCTATTAGAAAATTATCCTTTGTATTGCCCCATGGTAAAACATTTGTGTCTGAGGACAAAAAAAAAAGTTATTATCACTTAATAAATAGCAATAAAAGAAAATTGATTTTTCATATAATCTGAATATGGCAGCATAAAAAACAGTCTACACTATGAAGGAAGGAAACTCATGTTACAGTTTAGAAACTGTTCCTGATGTTTACACATCACTTTAGTTTAAAGAACTGCTTGTGATGGGAACATGATGAAAGCTGTTGAGCATGAAGGGAGATATAAACGAAGCATCTTTGCCAGAACTCTACCAGAAAACAGAATCACAGGGTAAGTTACTTTGGGAGGGACCTCTGGAGGTTTTCAATCCAATCGGCTGCTCAAAGGATGGCCAACTTCAAAGTTGGATAAGGTTGCCCAAGGATATTCTAGATGAAAGCACAACATAGTACAATGCCCTGCAAAACCCACGTATAAAGGAATTGTTCTTGCTAGCCAAATACCCCATTCATTTACCACTGCTCTGGAAAGATTAAAGTTGTAAGCTGTTTTGAGTAGTAATAATGGCTAGCTGCCATTAAGAACACTGATAAACTGAAAAGGAAACAAATCTTATCTAAACATCCATTAGTACCAGGGTTTGGAGAACTTCACTTGGTAGAATGCAGACTTGAGGACAGGAGACTGTCTGAGAGAGCTTGCAAAGTATCATCCTCCCAAGATCCATGTTTTATCTTATGTTGGAAAGGTATGCTCAGCCCTCATAAGCAAAACGCAGGCAGTGACCAAAGGCCAGTCTGCAGGAAAACTAACGACCCCCCAGTAAGTCTGCATTCCACAGCCATGATGGATTTTTTTTTCTTCTTGTGCAAGAAACACTTGCAGAGTTAACATCCAGAGAATTCGACAGCATCTAAGTAGCCTTAAACACAGTCTGATTCTTTTAGCACAGGCTGCTGACCATCACCTGGCTTACCTGTCCTCTGACAAAGCCAGACCAGTTTAACTTCTACGGAACAATGCTGCCAGTTCTTAGCGTCTGCACACACACTGCCAAGGATTTTGTGTTCTTTTATCAAGAGTCTGGTGGACCAAGAGATCTGCCTGATACAGCAAGACCACTCCTGCCCCAGAGCTGCAGTGTCACTGCCAGGCCTGCTATCTGCTTCAGGCACCAAGGATACAACCTTCTTTTCCCCATCACCGACTACTAAAGCCTCCAAGGTAGATCTGTCCTTACTCTCCTCAGTAACTTTCAGACATAGAATAGGATCATGCCACATTTTTTAAATGCCAGACAAATTCCTTCTGCTTGAAGACACGTTACTGTTAGCCTATTTTAAAATCACACCACTGCAAATAATTATATTGACACTTGAGGTGGGATCTACTGTGCTGACATCTGAAAGAATTTAGGGAGACTGCGATGACTGCCAGGAGTCTAACACAAGCTGGAAGAAACCAGGCTAGCACCAAAGACATAGGTATGGCAACTGTTGTACCTTTGGATGCACTCGCTCCACCATGCTGCCAGTTCAGGATGAACTGAAGTAAATCTTCAGAGCTGATTCATGATGTTAGTTGTGTGAAAAGGTCCAAGCAAAGGTTATAATCAAACAATGTAGTGAACTGCTTTGTTGAGCAGCTCTAACACACACTTCTGAACCCTCATGCAGGTATCAAGGAAGCACTGATACTCAAATAAACACTCTCTCACAAAACCAAGTATAGAAATAATAACAAATACATGAGTTTCCTGAGAGTAATTCCTCTCCATTTGGAAAACAGGAGGGGTCCAAGAAAGAAATCCTTCTCTGCAGGGGAGGGAGGAAGGAAGGAAGGAAATGTGAATTACATACACCTCTGGATAAGTCCCCCTTTTAAAAAAAAAAGGAAGGAAATTAGAGTTAACTAAAAAGAGCATGTTTAGCATTACTGCACAAGCTGGGGAAAAAAAAACCTAGGAAATCCTGGCTAAAGATAATGCTGCCTCCTCCCGTCAGTGTCAGGCTTTCCACAGTCATTGCCACAGGGAGAGGTGAAAGGTCCATTTTTCTCTTTCATTTGCAGCACCACTTTGAAGTTACCTACAAATCAGAGTCACTATTTGATGGTCACCTCTCCCTATGTCATCCTATGCTTTTTTGTAATAAAAAAACATTTTTTGGTTGTTAAAAAACATGTGGTTTCACTTTTTTTTTATTATTAAAAAAGGATAACTCATAACTGAGCAGAGACAAAGACTCTGTTGATACAACAACATGTGGATTAAATCTGAAAGGAGAAAGCAAGCTGTTCTATTAAACTGACAATCCTGTGCAGAGGGCTTATATCTAAATTGGTGTAATAAATCAATAGGAAAGATTTCTCTTTGGCTGAAACAACCATTTGTTTAGGCATGGAACAAGAGCATTTTAAAATTGCTCTGGACACTGTACACAAAAGGGTTTCTTCTGATTTGTTCTTTTTTTCTTTCTTTTGTGTTTTAAGTGTATCCCCAAAGTTCTGCATTTGCGTTACTTAAAAATATTTACTTCTTGGCACTTACACATATGACAAGTTGGCCAGCCAGCACCACTGGCTTCGTAGCTAAACTGCTTCTACTGAAAAGAAAAGAAAAGAAAAAAAAAAAAGGGGTGTGGGGACGAAAGAAAAGTTGCTTACTCCATTTACATTATTACATTAGCCAGAAGACTGCTACACGTTCTGCTTATTACCTTAAATTCTATTAGTAGTAGCTTCTTCACTCTTCCTCAAGCAGGAAGCACTCTGCAGTTGTTGCTTCCTACCCATATCAGACAGCCATTTGTCCCACAACGCTTTCTGAGACCAACACAATAACCTGCCCTATCAGAATGTCAATCAGAAGTCAGGCTAACGGGAGGGAGATGCTCAAGAAACTACAGTCACAACGCCATCCTCAAAATACTGCCCAGAAACATGCATTTGGTCTCCAGATCCCCAAAAGACAAGCTGCTGCTGATGCACAGTGAAAAACAAGGAGGACTTGGCAGAACATTTTAAGTATGACACTGATTGTAACTATAGATGGGACCAAGAACTGCAGCTGTCTTTTTTAATAAAAATCAGATGGTACCTGGAACTGATTTCAGAACTAAAGCAAAGATGACACCAGCATCTACTAATTACATGTAATACATCATGCCATGAAGAGGGCATTGGCTAACCCGTGCAAACATGTCACCACACAACTCCAGCTAGTCTTCAAAGACTGACAAACACCAACACATAAATCATCATAAAAATAAACTTTCAGTTCCACAGAAATGTTGTGTGAGAAAATATTTGTAGGAGATGCTACTCCACACTGGAAGAAAATATTTCATACAAGCACGCTGGACCTCCTCTTCAGCATGTTCTGTACATGTCACTGGCTGCTAGGATTACTCTTCTGTTTTAGAACACCCAAATTATATGCATGGTAAAACACATGAGAGGGCATGGGATGGAATATAACACTGAAGGGGTAAAGGCTTTGGCTAAAGCCTCTGTCATTCAAAATGTCATTTCTAATGTAATTTACAGAAATCACAAGAGCTGAGCTTTTCAAAACCATTAAAAATACAATCCCCAGCCCCACAGATGAAAATGCTTTAGGCTCGGGAAGTATTTTTTTCTACCAGGGAATCGTAGAATCATTAAGGTTGGCAGGGACCTTTAAGATCATCGAGTCCAACCATTAACCTAACCTGACAAAACCACTTCTAAACCATATCCCCAAGGACCACGTCTGCCCTTTTTGTAAACACCTCCAGGGATGGGGAATCCACCACCTCCCTGGGCAGCCTATTCCAACGCTGGATAACCCTTTCAGTGAAAAAATTTCTCCTAATATCCAACCTAAACCTCCCCTGGTTTAACTTGAACCCATTTCCTCTCGTCCTATCACTTGTCACCAGGGAGAAGAGGTCAGTCCCCATCTCTCTACAACCTCCTTTCAGGTACTTGTAGAGAGTGATAAGGTCTCCCCTCAGCCTCCTCTTCTCCAGGCTAAACAGCCCCAGTTCCCTCAGTCGCTCCTCACAAGACTTGTCCCCCAGACCCCTCACCAGCTTCGTTGCCCTTCTCTGGACATGCTCCAGCACCTCAATGTCTTTCTTGTAATGAGGGGCCCAGAACTGAACACAGTACTCGAGGTGGGGTCTCACCAGTGCCGAGTACAGGGAGATGATCACTTCCCGAGTCCTGCTCACCACACTATTCCTCCTTTATTCCATTTCACCTGAAATTCCATCTTGCAGTCAGGCAAATTAGTTTCCTTAGAAACTACATGCGATGCAGTCACTCGGATGCCATAGTTGACAGCTTGACCATACAGCCTGCCTTGCCTGCTGCCCTGTTCCCAACTCTCTGACACAATCTGGGGGCCACACAACAGCCCCGGGGTGAGGTCTGGGCTGCTCGCGCTCCCTGACCCACTGCCTTTGCCCCCAAGAATTGCCACCGTCCCACAAGAGGTGGGGGGAGATGGGAAGCATACAAGTTATCATGCCAGCATTGAGCCCAATAGCTGTTTCACAAGGCTGCTTGGCCAAGACCTTACTGTAAGAGCTGCTCATCTTGTTGCAATCAGTGGCCGTATAGTCTGCAGGAGTCTCTCCACCATGCTTCTCTCCATACATCTGTACCACCCACACGGTACCATGTCTCAGCTCAGCTTCTGCTGCCTCCTCACGTATCCCCTAGTTGGGACAGACACTGAAGAACTCCTGAGAAGGAACATCTCAGCTGTCCTTCCTTACTCCAAGCAAGCACTCTTTGCCAAAAAGGTAACAAAAGATACTAGTGGGACAGAAAAGCAAAAGGAAGGTGCAAAAGGAGATTACTGCATCCAGCTCTGGAGCCCCCAACATAGGAAAGACATGGACCTGTTGGAGCAGGTCCAGAGGAGGGCCACAAAAATGATCCGAGGGCTGGAGCACCTCTTGTATGAAGACAGGCTGAGAGCATTGGGGCTGTTCAGCCTGGAGAAGAGAAGGCTCCAGGGAGACCTCATAGCAGCCTTCCTGTCCCTAAAGGGGGCCTACAGGAGAGCTGGGGAGGGACGTTTTACAAGGGCATGGAGTGATAGGACGAGGGGGAATGGCTTCAAAGTGGAAGAGGGGAGATTTAGATTAGATATTAGGAAGAAATTTTTCATTGTGAGGGTGGTGAGGCACCGGCGCAGGTTGCCCCGAGAAGCTGTGGCTGCCCCATCCCTGGAGGTGTTCAAGGCCAGGTTGGACGGGGCTGGGAGCACCCTGGGCTGGGGGGAGGTGTCCCTGCCCAGGGCAGGGGGGTTGGAACTAGATGATCTTCAAGGTCCCTTCCAACCTAAACCATTCTATGATTAAAAACTAGTGAGGAAAAAGATGGCCTCACGAGTACTTTTCCTTGTTATTCTGCTTTAATTCAGGAGAAGCGGAGTCTCATGGCCATTAGAGTTCATGGAAGCTCTACATAGTTCTTTAGGATACCAAGCAAAGTACTGTCTTCTGGCTGCAGCACAGAATCTGCTTCGACAATGGCTCAGTTGCCAATGTCTACCATCTTTAACCCACAGACAATAAAGCTGTCACCTCTGAGTAAAGCTAAACCCCTGGTAAGAAAGACGTGCCAGTCCCAGCTGGAAGGAGTACATCCCAGTAAGGAGATTGGTCAGTCAGCCAGACAAATGTTTTCTGTCCGTAGCTGTTACTGCCCTATTCTGCGACTGTATTCCCATCACATCCCCACGTAGTGCTTCTTCCCCTCGTCTTGGAGAGGCACATGAGCACCGCTGATGAGTGGCTACATAGAACCCAGCTACTACCAGTAATGCTAAACACAGAAGCGGGAATTTAGAGGGTAAGTCAAGCAATATATTAAATCTGAGGTTTATGCTATGTAGGCACAGCTCCAGCGTAGGAAACATGCACTTCAGTTTTGCCAAGCCTATCCAGTGTGGGTATGAATCAGTGCTAATTGCTCAGAAAAACGTTTCAAGTTACACCGGTTTGGTATGCTCCTTTAAAAGCAAAACAAGGTATGTTTTGGACAAAGTTAAGATGATGTTTATGTTTACAGACAACCTGACTCCTGCATATAAAGAATGCTTCTCCTTGGACAAAAAAAAACTAAAAACATCAATAAAAGTCAAAAGTAATGCAAATGATGTGGCTCTATAATCTTGCCAGAACAGAAGCAGCACCAAAGCAGTTCAGCAATAATCATGGTCTTAAATGGGACTTCCCTGACTCCTGCTTTGTTCAATATTTTAATTATATTTCTTAAAAATTCTAAAGCACTTCAGATATCAAAGCACATCTATATACATTGATTAACTCTCCCAACGTAAAAATCATTACCCTCTTTATTACTGAAGGAAAGTGAAAGAAGACAGGATAAGCTATTTGTCAAAGACACAGACAGAACTGATGTAAGGGCTGGAATTAAAAAGAGTTTCTGAAGCAACTTACTGTTTCTAAAGGATTTTTTTTTAAGATGATAGCAACAAAACAAAAAAAAAGTTCTAAAATGGACATACATTTAGGATCAAAGCAATTTATGGGGTAAAGGTCATGAGAAAAGTAAGTTATTTAAATTAATTAATCCACAGTTGGAAAACTATAACGAATTACCTAATAGATTGTTGCTATGTTCCAGCACAAATATTAAATCAGCCTGCAAAATAGTCAATCTTGCCTTGCATCATAAAATAGAAAAATATATAGAGTAATCCATCTCGAGCTTCATAATTTCTACTCTGGGGCGGCAAATTACATTTGCGTCGGGACTTTTCTCTGAAGAGTACGTGGCGAATGCTGTCTGACACATTATTCAAGAGTGCCCTCTAACGAAGCCGCAGCTACGTTTCAGAACAAGTACAAGGGAGACCAGAAAATCCCAAAATGAGACTTTCCAGAAATTTCTCATTAAACACCAAGTTTTGTTTCCATTTGAACAAAAAGGGAAAACAGATGATATAGAGTAACTGGTGACTGCTCCTGCATAGACATTTTATATTTCCTTGTATTACACAAGCCCTCATCAGTAAACATCTCAGCAGGCAGCGGTACTAAAGAGAAAGATCACAGTTCTCCCATTCTGAGCAAGGAAAGGATACGAATCAGATGGGATCCCAGGGCAGTTAACCCAGCACAACTGAGTTCCACACAATCTGCTTTATCTGTAAGGAACTGCCAGGTAACTTTTCAACATAGGATGTAGATAAATAAATCTTTACAAAAACAAGGGAATATCATGAATGAAGTTCACAAATCAAAATGGAACCCTCACAAATCTATTCCCTAATACACGGTCCCTGTACCATAAAATACTGCTTATCTGAAAGGATGTCTTCATCTAAGAGCAGTCACACAAACTACAGTGACGAAAAAGTATTTGCTACAAGTCTGTACAACTGGCAGTTGGTTTACTATCAAGTTCCCTTTCACCTACCTACATAAACTAATAAAACATCCTGGGGGGAAAAAAAATAAAAATGTTCGTATTACTTCAGAAACAAACTCCACACAGAAAAGGCCAATACTGTTCCTCAGGACAGAAATTAATTCTAATAATCTTGATGTCAAATTATCCAAATAGGCCTTTTCCACTTAAAAGATCTACCTAGAAATACAGAACGAGGACGCAGCTGCTCAGTGTGGGACGAGAACACACAGCAGCCCATGGAACTGTTGCCCTTATCCTCCCAGCCCACCCTGCACCAAGGCATCCCGCTCTGTTGTTCCCCAAACACTCAAGATACAAGCATAAGGTGAAAGAGATGAACAAAGTAAAGTCAAAAATGATCCTTTTCTAAGCTCCGAGAAGACAGAGGCTAGAAAGGGGCAGGAATTCCTTAAGTTGTGCTGCCCCCATCCTGCCAAATGGGGGCTTTGTCCCCATAGTGTCAAACGCCTCTGAACACCCGGGTCCAGAGACACAAACTCACCCCGGGAAGAGGGCGTGAGGCTGTTATCCGCCGAGGGATGTCTGCGCAATTCTGCTCCCACCACAGAGCTGCAAGGAAGAGAACAGGCCTGTCAACGTGCTGCACTTTTTGTACACTGACCAACACACCACCTCAGCTCCACTGAAGCAATCCTGGCTTAAGCATCTCGCCATGTGCTACCTTGGAAAGACAGAGACTGGCAGGCATCAAATGTTTTCTTGAACCGGAGCCTTAAGTATCTGCTAACATTTTTACTTCTTGCTAAACATCTCTACTGTAATGTTAAGATCATGTGGCTAAGAGTGACAAAAGACTAACGAGAACACCATACTGCTGTTATAAAACATTCAGAGAACCATCATCCTAATTCATGCAGGTTACCCGCTTCAGCATACATAACATCATCAGGAAACCTCCACTCCCACCCATCCGAACGACCCAGTGGCAACCACTGCTTAAAAAACAAAAACCAAACAATCATCCTTTCAACTATATGGCTAATAAAAACCTGGTTTGCATGGTCTGAACCAGCAGCTATTTATCCTGTAAAGCAAAATTGCACTCCCCGTGTCAAAAAGCCAAACCCATTTACCTTTAGTTTGTAACAGTGGAAGATTTTAGTCCCCAAGGAGTATTTTCCAAAAATCTACAGGCAACTGTGTAACGCAAGAAAACCCACATGGAGCAGTTTTATAGAGCAAGCATTTCCCAAGCAGGCAAAGTTCCTCCTGTGCGCTCTCTCTCACATTTTCAAACATTCCTCATAGCACTGCTGTGTTCCAGCCAACTTTTTTCCTAACATAACTGCTTATTCCTTGAGGAGCTTCAGGGAGAGTTTGACATTAAAAAGATGAGCAGTGGATAGACAGGGTCCTGGATGTTTTGACAAAAAGACTTTTCTGTCATGAACATGTAACCCAAACAAGGCTCAATGAATTTATGTGAAAATCAAAAATGATCATAAAGTGCCAGGACAGAATTATAGAGGAGAAAGTTTCAGCATGAAAAACACACAAAAATGTAAAAGCAAAAAACCCGCTGATATTAGTAACCGAATCACACAGTTACAT
Source organism: Ibidorhyncha struthersii (assembly GCA_013398815.1). Lineage (NCBI taxonomy): Eukaryota > Metazoa > Chordata > Aves > Charadriiformes > Charadriidae > Ibidorhyncha > Ibidorhyncha struthersii. The sequence goes on from VZSZ01003985.1 coordinate 305,076, forward strand.
GTATAGCTACAGGGGCAACCCCTTATACTGTCAAGTATTCTGCTTTTTGAAGGCAAGATGAGCAACAGCCAAGTGGAGAACACATTGTATGGGTATAGCTAGCCATAAAACAGGAAAACACAGTATTATTTTAATCAGAAAAGAACAGCCTAAAATCACAGTAGTCACCCATTTACACTTAACAAGCGTAACCATATCCTTGGCAGAGCTGGAAATGTAATAAAGAGGAGTTCACTTAAATGCATGAAATACACGCAGAGCTAGAAGCTCCTCTGCTCTTGGTAACGTATAACAAGAATCATGGTAATGCCAAGCTTAGCAACGTGCACTTAGTAAACCGGACGGGAGTCGGATCTCACCTATACTGCTATAAATCTGCAGCTACGCTTTCATGAACAGACTCAGCAATGGTTAATACTGAGGCACCGCGCAGAGAATCTGGCTTCGGTACTACGACACAAAAACAGGCTTTGACACTATTTTTTTATTTCAGTAGGTGCCATCAGTAGCAGTGGCAGGTAGGGAACAGCAGCTCCCAGCTCTGCATCGGGACGCCAAGGTTAACCACACCTTATGTATTAGTTTCAAAACTGATTCTAGTGCTGTTGCTGTTCAAATACAACAGAATACAAATACAACAGAAATTACAACTTTCTTTCCTTTGCTTAATTCTTCCATTATTTATATGTACTTTTTTTTTCATTAATAATTTCCTTCTCCGTCCAGATCCACAGTGTTGCAACTTTAAATACAGGGAACGCACAACTTAGTGCCAGTGGGACATACTGGTCAGAGAAGGAACAGGACTCTCCTGTTTTATAGGTGATGGAACAGAAGTTGAACAATTTTTAGCTGCTTCTGTTATGATCAGATTCCAAAACACTTAACCTTTCCTTAGCTTCATCCGTCCACCTGTTTATTGCAGAAGACACTGCAAATTCTATATGAATTAATAACATTTTTTTTTTCTTTAGAAGAAATTTTTTTTTCTTCTTCAGAAATGTCTTTGACAATAGCAATTGCCTCAACCCTCAAACAGGTTTATTTCTACTTAGAGCCAACACCAAGGACTACACGTAGAGCATTATCCCAAGCGAGTGGCAAAGTTGAGACAAAAGAACTTGTTAATTACGTAAGCAGGGTTTTCTTGCCTGATTTTTGTCTGCAGACCATAAAGCATTACTTGCCCCAAATCACCCAGCAGGCAGTCAGCACAGCTGGGAAAAGACACCCTGCTCCTCATCTCAACCAGCTGGACAAGGCTCTCACCTTCCAGGCCCAAGTTAATGCCATTTGCTCACGCTGCAACACCAAATCTTCACGAGGATTCACAAAAGAAACATGATTTTTATTCTCTGGGAAAGCAGCTTTCAGACTTCTGTTCTGATAGCAACCTAACTGGAGTTTCTCTTCTTCCCTCCCTTATTTCACGTATACACACTCCCCTCTTTCATTTTTCCTGCAAAAGCTTTTCAGGCTTTTATCACAGACATCGACCATAGTTTTTCCTACACTGTATTAGTTTATTACACATTAATTCAGGTAAAAGCATAAAAATGTGAAACACCACGATGTTCAGCCCTTAGTGTATCTCCTGTTTCTGCTAATGTAATTCTATTCCTCTTACACACTGCTCAGTCCCCTATGGCCACCCCTTCCACCGACGCAGGTGATCACAAATGGGAGCTGCTCGAGGAGGCTGTCATAGCACCAGGCATCTTCAGACAGCTACAAAACAATTCATAATTGTTATTTTAAAGGTAATGGCATGTTACACAAACTCAGTAATTAGCTTTTGAATCAAATTACTAAAACTTGGTTCAGGAGAAGGAATACTCTTAATTCCAATAAAATGTCTCTGTCAAACTGTTTCTTTAGTTAGTCCAGAGGTGGCCTGTGCCCCCTCATCCCCTCTCCTCTCCGGCTACATCACTTCACGCATCAGCAAGTTATTTGATGCAAGGTTGGGTAAAATTATTTATTCGCAGGAGCAACTGCTTTGGTTGTTGTCCTGGTTTGGGCTGGACTGGCAATCAAAATGAATGGCAGATGCTCTCTTTTACTTCTCTCCCCTTCAGAGAAGGGAGAGAAGGATCAGAGAGAAAAGAGACTTATGAGTTTAAAAAAAACAAACCACCTAAGCTACTTTAATGAAAATATTAATAAAATAATAAAAAGAAAATAATGAAATACATACAATATACACAAAACTGTATTGAGCTCCCAGGATGATGATCACATCACCGGCTGGCACTGGGGAAGTCCCAGGCTGGATTCAGTGATGGATGGGAACTGGATGCCAGATCTGGATTCAGGAACACACGGGTCGGCATCAAAGGCAGATGAACAGACAGGTGAACATCCTCCTTGGACGACGGCCATTGAAGAAAAAAATCCTGACCCTTTGATCCCTCAGCTTTATATTGAGCATGAGGCAGATGGGATGGAATACCCTGTTGGTCAGTTTTGGATCACCTGTCCTGTCCACTCCTCCCTGCAGGTGGGACCCCTCTATGCTTTTCCACTTCTGATCCTCCTACAGGGCACACAACAAAGTGAGCTGGCCTTGGGTGTTATAGCAATAAGTGTAAGCAAGAGCCTCTCTGCATACCATGCCTTGGTACAAAATAATAAACAATCAGGTCTTATCACCCTGGAAGTGGATACTGTCGGAAAAATATGCCATTAATTTCAGTGAGTTCAGTTAGTTAGAAGAGGCTTAACTGAAAAGTAAAATTACTGAACAGAAAATGGTTTGTTTTACCTCAAACAAAAAGTTGTCAAAGAGTATAAATGCATAGCCTGCTCCTCTTCACCATTCTTACCAACTGCAAACAGACATCTCTACCTCTGCACTAAGATCCAAGCTGTAACATCCCAGAGCTTCCCTGCAGGGGTGAACAGGCACCTCGCAACACCAACGGTGTTTACTGCCCACTCCTGCCTCTCCCCTCTCTCCAGGCTGCCTCTGGAGCACAACAGCAATTACACTTGTTCCAGCTTTGCCAATTCCTCTTTGCCATGACTTACATTAAGGACCAACACTACTTTGTGTCACTGGAAAAGGAACGATTTGAAGCGTGGCAGCTTAGTCCTGAACTCCTGCGCGTGCTCTGTGCACCGCACACGTGTCTGACGTGGTTTCATACAGGCAGCACGTTCCACTGCCCCAACAAGAGGAGCTGAGAAAAGTCTGCTGTGACTGCTAAACTGTGAGCACCAACAAAACTTTGTGGAGGTGACTGTTATGATTTCTAACAGACAGCATTATTGCCTTAAAAACTCCCAACAGAGCTTTTCTCACGGATCATTTACATTCCAGAATATGCATTTTGCTGGGTTTACTCCACATGCTACAATTTGATTATTCCTGCTCTATTGCTTGTGCCGACAGTGAGAAAAAACATGGAACCAGAACCTTGGCTATTAGTGACGCTTGTGACAAAAAGGTGACACACAGCCATGGGCAGGTGCCTGTTTCCATACAAAACCAGGGAGGAAGCAAGCCCTCAGAGCACACCAAAATGCCCAGTGCTACATAAGAGGCAGAGTTTCACTATTCATGGAAGCACAGGGAGATTGATTTATTTACTTATTTTTTAATTAAAAAGTCATAATTTCAGAGTGAATCATGAGAACCTTTAGTTGACCCTATCATCCAATACGCTTTTATAAAATCTATTACCTTGAAAGCACTCTTGGCCTATTGAAACAATACATTGAGACAAACAGACCCCCAAATCCCGTTACAAGAACCCGACAAGACAAAAACAGTGCCAGCAGGAAGTCCCAGCATGAAAACTATGCTCTTGCTGAGGGTGAAAAACGCGTTTGATGTCTTAACAAATCCGACTTTAATGACTTCAAATCTGGATCAGACTGTACATATACGGAGAAGATGCAGTAAATGAGCGAGGGGATTCTCCAGACTAGTACAGCACACCCCTTTGCCCGACTCAGTGTCTGCTCTCCGTGGCCAAACTGATGATTTAAAGAACAGTGGAGGAAGAAACACACAGCCTTAATCTAACTGTCCTCTGTAAGAACAGCATCTGGAATTCCCCCTTGAAGCAGGGGCTCATCCAAAAGCATGAGATCACTTATAACGATCTTAATTTAGAACTACAGCCCTTTAAGCAAATTAAGAAAAAAATAAAATCATGCTATTTCTGCAGCCAAGCGGCCTAAGAAGTAGAGTCCCAGAAGGTGACTCACTGATAATCTCACCAATTTCCCCCAAACCAGTCAGGCATCCTTGCACCAGCAAGTTGCCCAAGATTTCAGGTTTAAGCTCATCTTCAAAATTGTTATTGTTTCAGCTTAAGAGTTCCAAACAATGGCAAGCCTTTAACCTCTCCTGTAAACTACTTCTGCGATTAACCTCCATCACTGCTAGGAAATCATGTCATATTTAAAGGAATTTGCATAGCTGTAACTTTCAATTACTGGATCTTATTGTGCCTTTCTTGGAAAGACTGAAAATATTCAGCTATCAGATCACTTGCCCATAGGCATGGATTTCCACAGAGTGGCTGAGTCACTTCTCAACCCTCTTGTCTTGGATGTGTCTGAATAAACTGAGTTCATTAAGTCCGTTACATGGCTTGTTTTCCAGAACCAGAGCATTTTTGTGGCCACCTCTGAACTCTCCAGTATCTTCATATCTTACTTGAGAACCGCTGTAACTGCAGTTTATGTTCTAGTAGCCCATTCTAACACCACCATCTGCACACATATGATCACTCCAACTTGATTTTCTTTAAAAAAACAAAACACAAAAACCCCCAATCAAATCAACTCTTCCCACAACACTGAAGTTCAAATTGCGTCACAGATCCTTCAAGTCCCTCCCCGCCACCGCTGTGTTTCTGGTAGGAAGCTATGGTGGTTTCTAGACTTTACAAGGTCTTTTTCATTACAGTAAGATCTTTCTCCCACTTGCAACCACCTAACCAGGATGGTCAGACCAGGCTACAGCAGTAACATTTTATCACTGATCATCTGCCTATCTGCCATCAGTAAACTTTTACAGCAAAAGTTCTAAACCTTCTTTTAGATAATTTAAGTCAGTACTTGTACTTGAACAAAGAACTGGGAAGTGGACGAGCTGATTGGAAATAGCCTGCTCGTTTATGTCTTCCAATTAACGACCAAGACGCAGGATTTGTTCTTAAATTCTTAAATTTTGCCTTGCAGCCTTACCTTTGCTTAATTAAATTGTCAGGTCACACCAGAGTCAAATTCCTCAGAGAATTTCAAGTATGTGATACTAACTATATCATCAATTGACTTAATCAGATCTTGACGTCCCCTCTCAAGAAGGAACACTGGGACGTGGGGGGTGGAGGAAATCTCTTTTTCAGGCATATGCTGTTTAGCCTTTAATCTCCACGTTCATTGTATTTGTAGTACCTAATTACTTACAAAGCTTTACCTGCCCGTTTTACTTCACTCCTGCTGCTGACATCAGGTTAGCAAACTTGCTTGTTCTGTTTTCCTGTAACACATTTAACCTTCCCACAGGTGTGGGCAATGTCCCCCTGCCTCTCCTCCCGCTCCCCACAGCCGCGACGGGATTTGTTTAAAATTCAGCTGGTTGAAGACACAACGCTGCTGCTGCCCGCAGCGGGACCGTCGGGCGTTCCTTCGGCTTCCGTTCATCACTTGTAATTAACGCACTCCCGTTACCTGTCAACCGTGTACGGTAGCTCTGCCAAAACTGCACAGTATGTAATTATTCGTAATTACGACCCCGCAGGTCTCTCTCCCTGCCCGCCCCTCCCCTACACACCCCCCGTCACTCACCTGGCGCCAACCCGGAAGCGGCGGCGGGGACTCCG
>VZSZ01003985.1:310987-338040 GCA_013398815.1 Ibidorhyncha struthersii
CCGGACCCTCCGGAGCGGACCCCGCGCCCCGCCGGACCCTTTCACGGAAGCCGCCGCACGGCGCCGGCAGGGGCGGGGTCGCCCCCTAGCAACGCCGCGAGCCCCGAGGGGCGGGGCCCGACGGCGCCTCAGCCACCGGGGGCGGGGCCGAAGCAGGAGGGGTTTATCGTATTTACCAGAGCGCGGCGGCACTCGGGTGCCTACCGTACTTCCTGTAGTTAACGCGCAAAAGCATACGGCCGCGAGAATATCTCTTTTTAAAGAGGCGGCCGGACTTCCCCGCCCGCCCTCTCCCCGCCCCGGGGCTGCGCCCAGCAGGTGAGGCCCCGCCGGGAGCCGGCACAGCCCGGGGAGCCGCGGGCCATGGCGTACCGGGAGCTGGTGAGGCGCTGGCACCAGGGCGTGCTGGCGGCCGACGGCGGGGACTGGGAGGCCGCCCTGGACATCTTCGCCGGCATCCCGGAGCCGCCGTCCAGGATCTGGTTCAACGTGGGCTGCGTGCACCTGCTGGCGGGGCGGCCGGGGGAGGCCCTGCGGGTGAGCCGGGCCGGGGACCCCCGCGGGGGGGCGCGGGGACGGACTCGGTAATGCCGAAACTCTAATTAAAATCCAGCGTTTCTTACCACAGAATGACAGACGGGCAGGGGGTGGCAGGGGCCTCTGGAGGTCACCCAGCCCAACCCCCTGCCACAGCAGGGTCACCCACAGCAGGGGCACAGGATCGGGCCCCGGCGGGGGTTGACTCTCCCCAGAGAAGGGGGCTCCCCACCTCTCTGGGCAGCCTGTGCCAGTGCTCTGCCGCCCTCACAGCAAAGGGGTTTTTCCTCATGTTGAGATGGAATTGACTGTGTTCCAGTTTGTGCCCGTCGCCCCTTGTCCTGTCGCTGGGCACCACTGCAAAGAGCCTGGCCCCATCCTCTTGCCATTTAGATATTGATCAGCATTGCTGAGACCCCCTCTCAGGATTCTCCTTTCCAGGCTGAACAGCCCCGGGGCTCTCAGCCTTTGCTCAGCAGAGAGATGTTCCAGTCCCCTGAGCATCTTCATAGCCCTCCGCTGGACTCTCTCCAGCAGTTCCTTGCCTTTCTTGAACTGGGGAGCCCAGAACTGGGCACAGTTCCAGCTAAAAGCAGGAACATGAGTGGCGACGGAGACACACCAAGGAGCCCCGCGGCCCCGGACAGCAGCACCAGCAGCCGAGGCTGCCAAAAGAAACTGCTGTGCTGGAAAACCATCTCCCTCTGGAAAAGGAGAGCAGCTGCCGGCGCTGGTGCAGGCAGGCGAGCGCCCTGAGGAAAAGCCTTTTAATTACAGCCCCTGGCATGTCCGCAGGGCAGGCTGGCTGTCAGCCGCCCAGCGAGGAGGTGCACACAAGACATCTCAAACAGCGAGAAGAGGAGCTCAGACTGTGCTCAGGGCCATGGAGCACCGGGCAGGGCAGTTGATATAAGGGACAACAGGGAGCAGAGCATGACGATGCCCAAGAGAGGCTTTTTAGCCCCCATGAATGGGCACTGACTGGGAAGAAGCTCGGCTATACTTCCTCATAGGTCAACAGCTGGGTGTTTATTTTTTTCTCTTTTATAGCACAGTAAAGCAGACCGTTGAAGCGAGGTGTGCTGTCGGAGCTGCGGGAGAAGCCAGCTGCCACCTTGCCAAGAGGTGCAGTCGCTCCCTGACCTCCCGCAACAGATTTTCACCTCTGCAATGCTCTCCCTGCCTAGGCAATATCAGGAAAGTCTGGGCTTTCAGGCTTGGTTCGTTATCTACATACCATCTCCTTGCAATGATAAGTGAAGGAGCACACCTCCTAGCTTTCTCAGAAAGATGGTTTTCCCAGCACAGTGTTACTTTGAACCATCAGCCGTGAGCTGCTACCAGCTTTGCCAATACTCACCTGTATTTAGCTGGGAAACTCAACCAGAAATACTGACTTGTAGATGTGGTGTGAAGCCCATCAGCTTTCTCCCTTGCACCCCTTCACATATTCATCCCCGTAGGCGGTTTCAAACAGCCTTCCCCAGCCCAGCCAGTCCCACTGCTCCCACCATCAGGGCAATCGCTGCTCCAGGCAACACGGCTTTCCCATTACAAGATGCCGGATGGCAAACATAGCTCATTTATATCCAGTCTTTTTTCCCAAGGAAGGGTAAACACCTGAGGTTCAGCCCATATGGAGTGTCCAAGACCTGAGAAATGACTTGGAGCTGCCTCCTGCCCCTCAGCCCAGCTCACAGCCCTGCGCTTGTCGCTCCAGCAGAGCTGGTCACCAGCCCAGGGATGGCTTCTGCGCCCAGTGCAAGCGCAGCATGGACATGGCTGGCTGCGTGCACATACCCGGGCATCGGCAGGAGAGATCCTAACTCATCCTTGGGGTGTGTCTGTGTTTTTCTCCTTAGGCATTCGATAAAACCCTTGCGAAGGACAAGTCCCTAGCTGTTGGCTTCTTTCAGAGAGGGTTTGTCCATCTGCAGCTGGAAATGTAAGTGAGGCGCATGTCCATTCCAGTCTTCGGTTTTCTCCTTTTAATCATACTTTATTCCTAAAATTTACTTCTTCCAGCAATCTTAAACAGTTCATAAGGTCCAGTTTAGCCTTGTAAACCGTGTTGCAGGTCAGCAAGTGTTATCTCTGATAAGGCTGAGAAGACGTGAACTGTGGAACTCTGGGGCTGCAGGGGTGGCTAATACATGACATTACTGTCCTGTACACACAGAGAAAGAAGCTGCTCCTGTATGCAGGGGTGCCAGGAGGTTACAGTACCATTCAGTCTCACCGATTTAACATGGGGATTGCTCCACTACTGTCATGGGATTGATTACTCATTGTTTCCACGATTAAATCATGGTGGCATCCTGCTCAGAGAGGTGGGTGGGGGATTTTACAGATCCCTTTTTACCTTCGAAGTTCAGTTATTCTCTTTCTTATTGTTTTCCTGACCTTAATTTCCACAAAATGACTATTTTTTATTTCTGGGAGGGAGTTAAAGTGAGCAGTTCTTCACTCACAGCTGGCCTGTCAAGCAGCTACGCGCGCTGTGCCTCTGCCGGCAGAGCTGCAGTCAGGGACAGCGGAGTCCCGGCCACACGCTGGACCTGCTCCACTCTGCTCCCAGTGCTGTGCTGCAGCCGGCGGGAACGGAGCGGGAACGGAGCGAGCCCACGCGCTGCCCAGCAGGTCAGGGGCAGCACAGCTGGCAGACCTGCCTCCTGCCCCAGGAGGTGACGGCCACCGGCACCCCATGGCTCCTTCCCTCATCAGACACTGCTCCCACCCACCCACATCCATCTGGGCACCTTCTCCTGGCTGTGCGCGCCGGCTCTCGGCCGGGCGACCGCTGCACAGCCCTTCCTTTCACCACCTGCAGCCTCAGTGGGAACCTGCTGTGATTTCAGTTGCATAGCTGGTGTAAATTCAGACTAATTCCCCTCCTTATCCTCAGAGTTTCTCTAAATTTCTGCTTGCATTGCTCTGGCCATGCATGTACACCAGCAGCAGGAGTTTCCCAGCCCTCGCTTCTCCCGGAGACACCTGCTGGGGCAAAACTGCCAGCAGCGAGCTGGGCAAGGAGCTCACACCATTTGTTAACCTTTACATTTCCTCCTCCTTGGAACTGCGACTATTTCAGGTATCAAAACCTATTGTTTCTCCCAGCTAGTAAAACAGTGCCAATAATCCCAGAGGAGAGATGCACCATGTCCATTTTGTACTGACTACCAACAGGGAGATGACGGAATTTTCTGCAGTCACAAGGCGACACACATCTCTGGTGCAGCTCTCCTCATCCAGGCTACAGAGAGGATTACATGGTTTTTGCTAGCTTCATTTTTTTTTTTTTTTACTTCTTTATTACTCTTCAGCTTTTTTAGTCTCAGTTTCTCCTCTTGTCTCTGTGTTGTAGGTATGAAGAAGCGCTCTCTGACTATCATCAGGCCTTCAGTCATCTAAGGCAAAATCCCTTCATCGATTACAAGCAGCTGGGGCTGAGGCACATACTCTACGCATGGGAGGTAAGAGTCAACCTGTCTCAGCAGCCCTTCCCTTCTGTTGGGGGTGTTCATCAGGTCTTCACCTGCAGTAACCCAAGAGCTTTTCAAGACAGTACATTAGAACAGTAAAAAAAAAATCCGCTTGCACTTTTTTTTTTTAAAAAAAAGGAACTTAATCATAAAAGTCATAAAACAATGTCATCTCTGAAGAGTTTAGCAAGTTACACAGTTTGAAAAGTAAAATTGTTCAGAGCAGATGCACAGGAATTCGTATTTGCTTATCTGTGCATGTAATATTTACACTAATTACATGCATGTAAGTTTTGTGAACTCCTCAGCTCCAAAAGCTGAAATAGATTGAAGTAGAGATGGACGGGAACAAGCTTGGTCCATAATGAAGACTCTAAGAAATTTATGTGCACAAAAGCCTGCCTTTCCAACTGTAGCAACTGATCTTAACATTACCTTGGTGTCTAAACTTACACACTGGGCTGCAGGCTGCATTTTGCTTCTGTAACACTTCCCTCTGCAGCTCTTACACTGTTACATGGGGGAAAAAAAATACTGCCACGTCCTGATAAAAAAAAAAAATCTAAGTCTGAACTGATTGTAAATATTTGTAATATTTGGAATGTAGAAGACTCCTAGAAACTGTACTTTACTGCGAGGGTTCATTTTGTCTCCTGTCCTGAGTCCACACGCACAGACTGAAAAGCAGACATAGGACAGAGTATCACTTCCGCAAGAGCGAGGAGTCAGTGTGTAACTCAAGTCAAGCATGCCCAGAAACCCGTCATTCACTCTTGGTCAATTTTCACGCACCTTATACCTGGCAAGAAGAAGCTATCCTTGGCATCTGTGGTATTATCCAAACCTCACTGTTTTTAACAGTTTCAGTGCCACGGCACTGCCTTCTCTGAGCTGACATGCGCTTAGAAACAAGGGGTCCCCTGGAAAGGCCAGGGCTGCGGGAGTGCCCGGGGCCACCCGGAGGAGGTGGGTACCCTCGCTGGTGGGAGCACACAGGCCCTCACGCTGCACGCTCTGGGCATTGCCAGGACACGTGCACTCTGTGCTGGCACTCCGGCCTCAGGATCTGCATCCCAATTCAACTGTACCTCACATCCACCTGCAGCTCATTTTTCAACATACGCAAACATAATCCTCCTGCCGAACTGTGCCATCAGCTTTCCCCATGCGTGGCCTCTCACACGCCGCATCTGATCCTCTCAAGGAGAGGAGATGTGCTGTATGGTTTGAAAATCCAGAAATATTTACCTCTTGCAAGACTCTAGCGCTTCTGAGCTGAGGGAGAGCTGCTGCCTTGCCTATCCAAGAGGGAGCATCTCTGCAGTTCCTCTTGATGTTCCCGATGGCCGTTCCCTGCCACCGCTCAAAGAGCGGTCTTCTACTGTCACAATTAAAGAGCAAAGGAAAAGCATCCTGTTAGCTGCACCTCTCTCCCAAGCACTGCTTGCATCCACGTACCACAAAGCAATTTGCAAGCTAATAACCCTATTACATAAGATAACAAGGTACCTGAGAGCGAGTCCGTTGGGCCACGCTTCTGCCTTGTAGGCCAGCAGCTTTTCTGTACGCTGGCTGTTGGCCAGGGACAAGAAGAGATCTCCCACTCTTAATTCAGCACAGAGACCAAGACTTCCCAACACCCAGTCTGTGATACTCCCACACTTTGCCACTTCACTGCTGAACATACTCACATGTTGCTAAAGGGTAACAAGCTACAGCTGACAATTTGCACATTCACAGCCCACTACAATGCGAAATCATTTCGGTTAAGTTCTCTTGCGATGAAAGGGAGTCAGAATTACTCTACACAATAACAACAAAAAAAGATATTACCTAGTTGCACACAGAAAGAAACCTGAAAAAATCCTTCCTGACCTTTCATATACAGGAAGATAAAAATTAAAGCTTGTGTGGTAGCAGAGTCAGGCATTCCCCATGCCTCTCCTTGCCCTGAGCAGAGCTAGCAGCTCCAGCATACCCAGGAGCTAGCCTGGAGGTACAGCTTTTATCTCTTTCCCCTCTGATGATGAGTATTTTTCAGCTGTGCTGCTCAGAGTGCCTTTCCTGTGGCCAGTGGGCAGCAGATTGGTGCCGCTGCTGTAGCTGTGGTGTTTCAGTGCCTGGCTCCTGTTTCTTGGCTGGGTTTGGCAAGTCGCGTGGGGTGTCTGCTTGGTCTCAGCCTTCTGAGTTCTGCTCCCTCCTTGCCCACTCCAGGTGCTGTACAGCACTGCGGCAGCGCAGTGCCGGCTGCAGCGGTGGCAGGAGGCCAGAGTCACCCTGGATAAGGCTGTTGTGTGGAGACCTGAAGGAAGAACAGCCATCCTGGACCTGGCCCTCGAGCGGGTGCAGGTAAGGCAACCTCTGAGTTCCTGGTATGGGCATTGGGCTGAAGTGAAGAGATATGAGATAAGAATGTACTAATTCTTGTATGTTTGGGTTTTCTTGTCTACCCACCTGCTTGGTCACCTGGTAAGAGAGTGTGAGCCATTTGCCTGGGATGCTCTACTAAACTAGTGCTTCAGCTAATCAAGTAACTCCATCACCCCCAGGTGCTTCATAGCACAAAACCACCATAGCGGAGAATTATGGGGTGGCCTCTCAGGCTGGGGAGATTGCTTTCTAGTCCTTGCTGTTCAGGAGCTTAGTTCTAGTTGTACTTGTACTGTAAAACAAATTGCCTTATGCAGTGTTTAAGTGCAGAGCCCCTACAAGTACAGATTGGGGGGGGGGGGCGGGGGGGGCTGTCTCTGTTTTCATGACACTGGCTGACTTTGAGTCCCTTTGGCCTCAGTGGCAATTGATGGTAGCCCAGATATTAATGACAATCATATTTAGAGCTTAAGTAGAGTGTAAGTAGAGTGTTTCCAGGGTTGGTTCTATGTAATAGTTTCTTGTTCGTCTCTTTTATGATCAGGAACAACTTGCAGATCTCTGATCTTCCTGGAGGGTTTGTTATTTTGCTACCTCCATCTTCCTTATCTTATTTGTATCCTTTCTAAGAGATGATCACTTTGTTTTAATCTAATCACCTCTTCTAGAATCAGGCTTATGCTTTCCATTAGTGTGTTGTTTATATTTGCTATTACCGTGCTACTCAGTGGTTGAACAGAGGAAAAAAACATGTGAAGTCAAATAGAAAAGCTGCTTAGAGATTTGTTTGACAGACCTTACTCCCTTGCCCTCCTTTCCCATGTCAGCGGAGCTGGTCTTTGACTCAACACTGGGTAGTGGCTGCTGAGCTTCTAGTTTGCATGTGCTTGTTAAACCTGAGTGACCTTTTTCAAGTTCACAGCCATAATTTTTGCCCTGGTGTCTTCCTGGAGCTGATCTTGCACACGCAGGGAAGCCTTACTTGCTTTTCACTGCTGTTATGTTTCATTTAATATTAACGGATGGCTTTTCCCTTATCTGCTTTCCCTGCCCTAGGACCGTCTGTTTTTAGAGCCCATGCAGGTTCCTCCTGGGGAATTTTTCAGACCGCGAAAGAAGGAAGTTGAACAGCTGGATTCAAAAGATTTCCTGGGTAAACCTAAGGTAACAGGCGTGTAATTGTTAAGGTGAACAGCAAGCAGATTAAAATCCCACCTTCTGACATCTCCAGAGAGTGTTACTGCTGGCCACTCCACGGTGGAGACCCAAGAGCAGGATTGTCAGGGCTTGCAGCCAGTCAAGGTATTTGGGACAGAGAGGCCAAAATTTGTAAGAATTGCCACCTTTTCTATCAAAAATGCCCTTTGGTGCTAAAAAACCTTCCCAGTCTCGGTCACTTTAAACTCTGGAAAAGCTGAGCAGGTACTTAGGGAACCCTGTGGTTGTCCTGTTGCTGACAATGACATTTTCAAGAGGAGCACATTCCTCCAACGTGCTCCTACTCACTGCTGCGTTCCCGGTGGGACAGGCAGGCACGGGGGAGACAAATGCGCAGGTGAGCATGGAATTTCTCTGATCCCTTCTGTGACCCGTGCGGTCAGCAGAAGGGCCACAGGCCAGAGAGCTATGTCATGAATAACGGGCAGGGAAAGTAATTCATGCGTGCACTTTTAAAGAAACCTTGTAAAGGGTAAAAACACAGGGACAACAGCTGAAGCTGTTTTGGGAACCCAGCTCTGCTTTTTCCACTGTGTGCATGGCTCTACTTTGTCCAACTTTAGGATGTCGGAAGGAAACAGGTCTGAGTGGATAACCTTGCATGAAGTTTGAGATTTTCCTCTTTATCCACCCTGGATTCACTCATTACTTCGTCCTCCAACAGGTGATCTCATCCATCATTCCCAATGATGAGTACATTGGCTTCGAGCCTCTCAGGCCTCAGGTGAGCACGACACAGCTGTGGAAGGAGGAATGGGGCTGTGCTCCAGGTAGGGCCTCAGATACTAACATCATCGGGGTAAGAACATACTGTTGAAAAAAACAGTGCAATATCAGACTACATCCCTGGTGCTGTTGAAGTCAGGTGGTGGGCTTCAGCGCTGGCTGGGAGGGACTCCGCGATGTGCATCTCCAGCCCTTTGAAGATGTGTTTTTGTTTCTTTGCCGTGACAAAACAGCAGTGGAGACTTTGCTATGCTCAACACATATTTGCCCAGCACCTCTGTAAATCTGTCAGCATAAGTGTGGCTGGCTTGCACTGTAATATGAGTTTCTTAGAACAAAGGGTAGGATTAGACTTTGCTACTCTCCTCTGGATGGGATAAAGAGGGAGGGGGAGAAAGGAAGGCACATCCTGGTAAGGTGTGGAACGGCAGAATTCGATCTAGGTGCTGTGGCGCAACAAATGCGGTCAAAAGTAAAGACAAAATACCACAGTGTGGTGTTCAGAGGGATAGTAAATAAGGTGGCACGGTTGCTATTTAAGGTACTGTTATAAGTAGATGCTGTTGTTCCTCCCACAGAAACAGGGCTTTTATGAACCCCGTGCTGATGGTGTACGGTAAGCATTCAGTTCTACCCTGGTCTAACTCTTCTGTCGCTATTTCTGTTCAGAAGGTCATGTTTTGTTCTGTGTTGTCTTTGTCTGAATACTCTGTGGGATCCACACCCACTTCTCACGAAGGGTGGAGTGAATGACAAACCTGCAAAGGCTTGTGTGGCTGCAAAAGACACTGCAGATCAGTAGCACCTCTCCTGCAAGAACCTCAGGGCAGTCTTAAAGAGTTGATTCAGTAGTCTTGGGAGACAGGCATGGCTGGGGAATGGAAGCAGAGAGAGGTTGTGGGACCTGCCCAGGTCCGTGGCAGAGGATGCTCAGCTGCCCCATCCTAGTTTCCAGGACAAGGCCTCCAAATACTCACTCCCAGCCATGCTGTGTTGAGCCAAAATCAGCCCTGGTTCAAAAAAAAACATGAAAGTAATTTGGTTTGGTGATGGTTGAGTTTAATAATCGTTTTTATATGGAGGATGTTTATTAGTGTATTGAAAATGGGGAAACTGCATTTGGGAAATCGGTGTTTTCCAAACTCCTTTTGTTCCCAGTTGGACCAAAGAGCAGCAATGGCAATGATAACTTCCCAACACATGAAACTTTTGGCACGTGCCAACTTGGATCGGTGCAGTGTTCTGGATCAAAGCCATCCCAGACCAGAACTCCAGGGTTAGTAAAGGTGCTCTCGGTCTTTCTTTCCAGAGACAATGAGTCAGGCTACTACCGAGTTTTGTCCCACTATTACCCTGAGGACTCAGAGAAGTTGGCAGTGAAAGCCAGCAGTTTGGTCTTCGTGCTGACGAGAGGAGCGGATGGCTGGGCTACAGCCATACACGATGGACAGGTAAGGAAAACGGAGAGTATTTCCAGCCCTTCCCCAGCAGCAGAGACCCCAGCTCTGCCTGGGAACAGGAGCTTGCTGCAGCCCCCTGAGCACAGTCCTTAGGGACCCACTTGTAGCACTGCAGAGCAGATGATGAGTTCAGGAACTCGTTTCCACAGACCAGTTGCTAACCATAGATTTCTCTGACACTTGGCTCCCACCAGCTTCTGCCATTCACCTCTGTAGCTCCACATGGGCATCTTTTGGGGCACTTGTGGCACCTTTTGGGCACCACTATACAGGATCCTGTTGTGGAATTGTGCAGGATAACAGACCTCACCAAGGACCACCATTTAGAGCAGTATTTGTCACCTGAGAGCTCCAATGGAGCCGAGGAGACAGGTCGGTCCTTACCTGGTGTGTAGTGCCTCTGTTCACTTAACTTTGGGAAGGTTTTGGGAGGGTTTTAGCTGTGCAGGTAGGTTTTATAAAGGCAGGTTTTATAAAGGGTTCTAGAGAAGACCTAAGGAATTAAAGCCCAGCAAATCTGACATCTTTCTGCAGATTAGGGAACTATAGTGTAAATAGATAAATATGACAATATGGAAAATCTTTGGTTAACAGAAACCATTTCTCACACGTCTGCTTAAGTCCTTTGAAAGAGCCAGTGCATACCTGGATTAGGTTGAGCCAGTGAATGTATTGTCTGCCTGCATTTCCCAAAACAGTCAAAAGATTCTTCACAAGACCACTAAAAAAACAGTGAGCTGTTTGAGCAAGAGAGGCAGTGCTCTGAGGATAACAGGTTAAAAGAAAGGGTTGGCATAAATGAACAGGTCTCTCTGTCTTTCTGCTTTTAACAAAAGGACGTTGTCGCAGAGAATCTGCTGTGACCGAAGCATTTAGCGTATTCCTAAGTGATATAGTAATAGGGGTAGTGATATAGTGCTTAAGGTGACCACGTTCCATGAGAGACAGTCAAACCATTCAGCATAGCCTGAAGCATCTGGAGCTAACAGTGAACAGTTACAGAGGTATTCGAATGTGCTGGTTGACTGCTCGGTGAACTGTCAGATGAAATTCAAAGTTAAAAAAAAAAAGTAAAATAACAGACACTAGGGGGAAAAAAAAGGCATAATTACTCACAATAATCAGTTGAAATTAATAGCTCGATAGCAGTGATTGTCAGAAGACACAGAAATGCTGCCGGAGTGGTATCCCTTCATGTCCTAAGCATCCGTTTTAGGAGCAGGGTGTTGGGGTTGGTGGGTGTTTGGTCTGTTGCATTGCAGCCACTCGGTTAGCAGCACTGCTTTCAGCAGAACAAGATGCAAAAGGACCATTGGATTTTGTTCAGCAATTTCTGACCACACACCATGTGGGCTACTGTAGGTGACCCTGGCCCCGCCGTGGGCACGCTCGTGTTGCAGTAGGGCGAGCAGGCAGCGGTGTTTTGCAAGGGCAGAAGCAGTGCAGAGCGGGGCTGACAGAAGATGGGGCTGGGTGGGCTGGGGCTGCCTCTGCCTCCGCAGCAGTTCCTGTCTCACCCTGCTCTGCTTTGCATCCCGCAGAAGCTGCGCATACCGAGCTCTCTCCTGGAGCCTGCCTCAAAGATGGATAAATGGGTGAGCTGACAACCATGCAACCAGGGGTGAGGAAGGGACCAAGAGATACATGTGGGACATTTATTTGTAAGATTATCACAAGAAAGGACAACTGTGTAAGAGAAACACAGAGCGTGAAACACTGAGACACCTTGACTGAAGTCAAGTGCTCCTGAACAGGAAAGACAGAATAGTTAAGAGCAGGAAAAATGCTTATTTTTTTATATACATCAGATCTCTTTACAGCAAAATCTGGGGGCTTGGACACACAGCCAAGCTGCAGTGGCTTGCATTGCAAGCTGCTGTTGGCATTGTTATCTCTTATCTGCCATGGGCTGATGGAGCACGTGAACACGAGCAGCTGCCACAGCTCTCCTAACCCACTGTAACTTGTTGAGGCACTGGAACACAATGATGAGTTTGAGGGCTTGAGGCACGTGTTCATGCAGCCTGCTCCTGTGATGTCTGCAGCCACTAGACGTAGCGCAGAAGTGGGTGAGGAGTGCTCACATGTTCTAGTTCACCAGCAGAGTGAGAGCAGGTTAATCTCCTGCAGTGGGACAGTAATATCTTAAACAGGCACCACTTTTTGCCTTGAGGCTGCACGCCTAAGCCCTAAACCCTCACCTTTGACTTAGAAAAACTTCCTTCATCTCCCATCTCCCCCACAGGCATATCCACACATGATCCAAATCATTTTCCATCTGGACCCAGTTCAGGAAGGTGCAACTCAGACCCCTGTTCTCTTTGAGAGATTTTTGAAGCAAATGGTTGCTCTGATGTTGCTATGATTATTATTTTTCTTTTCCCCCTCTGAGCGAATCCCTGGCCATAGTACACACTTGGGTATCTGCTCCATGGATGTCTCACTGTGACTATCCCAAGTTTGGCTGGGTGAGCCGGCAGATGGTAGGGAGAGCCCTTGGTGCAGCATGAGCAGCTTTGCTCCAGCAGCAACCCAGCAAGGCACAGGAGGTGAAAGGAGTGTCTCACCAAACCTCTCACCTCTGCCCAAGAGAGCTGCAGAGACCATCACTTGAGTGCTCTGCCTCCTCCAGCCAGTTAATGAACTGGTCTCCCTGGGGCTGTCTCTGGGGTTACACGCAGAAATTTGTAACTCTCTGCACAGTCTGTCACGCACACCAGCCTTGCCCAGTCTCCACTGTCTTCTGCTCACTCCTTTCCGATGATGTTCTGTTGCAGAAGATCAGTGATGGGATTCCCCTCCCGCCTGCCGAGGTGCCTCCCAGCCGACTCCATGTGAAGCAGAAGCCAGGTAGTCCCCCGGGCCAGGGACCGCAGTGGGCATTATGTGAAGCTGCGCCCCAACCCCTCCCGCTCTAGGGATGTGTGGGGAGGCTGGTTGCCCACTGCAGCCGTGGCTGCTCGTGTGCTGCTGGGTTGCGGAAGAGCTGCCGGGGCCCTCTGTTGACTGCAGGCGCTGTTCCTGTGCTCTTGCTTTGTTCTGCAGAATCTCCTGGGGGAGAAAATGCCTCTGCAAATGATGCCGGTGCCCAAATGGACTTCAAGGTAAAGGTGTTTCACAAGCCGAAGGTGTTTT
Organism: Ibidorhyncha struthersii; assembly: GCA_013398815.1. NCBI lineage: Eukaryota > Metazoa > Chordata > Aves > Charadriiformes > Charadriidae > Ibidorhyncha > Ibidorhyncha struthersii. The sequence continues at coordinate 323,916 of VZSZ01003985.1, forward strand.
CACAGCCTCAAGAGATCAAGGCTGTGAAAAATGCAAGACTCCTGGCTAGATCCTCCAGAATTCCTGAGCTGCCCCAAAATCACTGGAAGAAGGTCTTCCTCTGCCCATTTTCTCATTCCAAAGAGAGGTTTCCATGTGGTCTTTCCTCCACCACTCCCAAGCTTGTGACTATACTATTTTGTGAGGCAGCCCGAGGTTGAGGCTTACTGGGCCAGTGCCTTTTTGCCACCCTCCAAGGAGCCAAGAGCCCCACGCACAGCAGTGTTCTCTGGCACGTCCTTTACAGTCCATTTTGCAAGACAAAACTGTCTTTGAACTACCTGCTGTCCCTTCCCCACTCCTCCTGTGTGGCGTTTTCTGTCCCTGTCAGTCTGGGTACCACAATTCATTCATATTTGTGGTGTTCTGGGATGACGTCCTCTGATGTACCTCCATGTCATTACCAACCACTGAGTGGTGGAGCTGGAATCGCTCCTGTGTCCACTTGGGGACAGCACCTCTCTGGCAGTGCCAGCTGCAGGTCAGCTCTGCTCCCTTTGTCTCTGCCATCCCTCTTTGTAGGGCTTTTGGAGCCATTTTTTCAGCTGTACGTCAGACAGGGCAGCAGAACATGGGGACTTGGCTGCACCTCTCCAGCTGGCCAGAGGAATTGTGCTCATATACGGTTGGGGTTGGGAGGTATCTGAGTGATTGGACCCAGAAATGGGCTTCCTGGGTCATGGGAGGAACCGTTCATCCCAGGCTTTGAATTTGTAGTTCCCCCTCTGAAATTCAGATCTTAATGCTGCACTACTGTTAGGTGGTACCACTGAGCCGAGGGCTCGTGTCTGTGTCACCTCTCTTGATGTGAGAGTCCTGAATAACCAGACTGTTTATGGTGCCACATCTCTCAGCAGATCCCACCGATCTGCGGAGGAGCTTCATCCAGCGGGGACAGACCTGTTGTGCTGAGAGCGTGTTGCGAGTGCACCGTGGTGGTGCAGGCAGGCGAGGTGCCGTCTCTGCTGGACCTGCGGGCTCTGCTGAGGGAGCGCTTCGGCCAGCAGGCAGAGCGAGGGAAGCTAAGGTACGCTGCGGCACAGCCGGGCCCCCAGCACTCTCAGGGCACAAGTGTGTGTGATGGGGGCGGCAGCAGCCATTCCTCTGAGGATACAGACCTGCGTCTGGTCTTCTGGGAACATTTAATTGGGGTCAAAGCACTCCAGCAGAGATTCAGCAGAGATGTGAGCCCACAGCCATCCTTGCAGGGCTAACCTTACCGTGGCTTTTGGTTTTGCAAACCGTGTATGCTCCCTGGGCTTTGGAGGCCCAAAGGGTCTTTCCCAGGAAACTGTACCACGGCCAAGAAATGGGGGAACGGAAGGAAAAACTCTGTGCAGGTGCAGCTGCTGTATACTGGATTTTCTGTGGCTCAGCTCAGCCTTTGCAATACACTAGGACCAGTGCAGAGCAATTTGGGAGCTGGTCCTGGGGTGAGGTGTCCCTGACTGTGACACCCCTGCGGGGACACATGTAGTCAGGACAGTTTAGGATCTTCCCCTCACGTAAGTGTGTGAGGAGGTGGCAGCGTCACTCCCTGACAATGCCATTTCTACCCACTGAGCACGCAGGGTGGCCCTATGTCATCATGCAAGTGGACAAGCTCAGAGCTGGCTTACAAAGGGGGCTTTGAAGATGTTAGAGGGCTAAGCTCGCCCCAAAGTCTGGCTTTAAGTGAGATGATTTGAGCCGTGTTAATGAACCCTTGCAGCTACAGGCATTCTGATGGCCAAGGCCTGGGTGCAGTTTCAGGAGAGGAGGACCTAGGGAAGATGTGGCAGCAGCTGACAGATGGCAGGCTGATGCTCTGCTGCCAGGTACGTGGGCTGTGACAAGCTGCTCTGCTGTGCCGGACTCAAATCTCTGCTTTGCCTTGCAACCTGCCTGCTGACTTTCTCCTGTAGGACTCGGACTCCCACTTGGGCAGACCCGTCCTCTACCGGATGCTGGCTCAGCACTCCTACCTTGCGCAGGGACCGGGTGACCTGGAGTTCAGCAAGGGAGACCTGCTGGATATTCTCTCTGAAGGTAGCTCTCCAGTCCTGTCTGCAGGCTGTAATGGGGCAGGCTTTTGGACTCTGCTGCAGGGAGGGACTGGGGAATAGGCGGCCTCTCAGGCTCATACTCCCAGGAAGTACAGGCTTGCACTGGGTTTTGCCCAGAGTTAAATTCCAGCCATGAAAACTCTCACTATCCCCACCCTGATGGGCCAGCGTTCATCCTGCTCCTTTATGTTTTCCCAGTGAACGAGGACTGGCTTGAAGGATGCTGCAATGGCAAGACTGGCATCTTCCCCAAATGCTTTGCAACCCAGACCAGTTGTGGTGCTGCCTTCCTATAGCGAACAGGAGCCTTTTCCTGCCCAACTGCGCTGTCTTCCAGGGGTGGGAGACACCAGTCCCAGCTCATTCGGGCCACAGCCAGCATAGCCGAGAGCTCTGCTGAACCTGAACAAGAGATGTCCCCCACCCACAGCTCCCATGGGGTCAGTTCCAGCAGTCCGACAGCATTTTCTACAGCCTATTCACAGACCTGGTATTTTTACCTCTCTGCTTATGCTGCCAAAGATGTGCCTGTGCAGGGCAGAGAGAAGGGGGAGGGATCTGCTGTTCAGCTATGGGAAATGTCCATTTGGCAGCTCAGACCACAGGGGCTCAGACTGCTGGGTGGGAAGAGGTTCCTCTGGATGGAGGTCTCCATCCCATCTCCCTTGTTGCTCAGGTTCAGGCTGGGAAGGCTGAGCCTCACTCTACGGAAGCCAAGGATAGCCAGTTCTCCAGGTCCCTAGGCCACGTATCCTTATCTCCACCAGACAGAGATACTGCTCTTTGGAGAGGCCCCTGTAACCAGTTTGCAGTGGGATATATGGGATAACACCTTGGGTTAGCACCACCGTGCATCATCTTCCACAGCAAATACCCCATGGATGTGCTAGAGCCAAAGGGCTCTGAGCATTCCTCAGCGCTTAAGTCCTGCCTGGATGTTACTGCTTCATGCTGCGTGGGCAGGGGTCTTGGCGCACAGAGGAGAGGGAGTTGTGGAAACACCCCTGCTCAGACCAACCCTGGGCTTGGGCAGAGCCCTGGAGGGGCTGGGGAGAGGGCTGGCTGGGCAGCGTGGCGTTGGGCTGGTGGCTGGAGCTGGAAGGACTCAAATGACCGTCCAGTTCCTGCAGCTGAGCTGTGCTGGGCTCTGTTGATCTAAATAAAACACTCAAGTGCCTGGAGCTGGAACCTGCTGTGGATGTGTCTGACAAAGTTGGGCTATGTAACTTGAATATAAAATAAACCCTGAGCCAGAGTTGGCAGCTCTTGAATCAACTTCCACTTGTATTTTTCTGCTGGGATATGCCAGTAAATATTTTTAAAGACAGCTGCCTGTCTTTGGGAAGATATTCTGTCGCATACTACAAAAATCTTGCACATCTTGCACAGGCCAAGACACAGATAAGGTCACCCCTCTCCTCAGAGTTTAGGTGGGCACCACCGCTCTCCATCACCAGTTGCCTCCCACGGCTGTTAGGAGAGCCACCCAGCAGAACTGGAAGTGCCAAGGAAACTGTGCTAGGCTGGTGAGTGACTTTTGTATTTGAAAAACAAAACAGATTTTATTTCTAGTTTAGATTTATCTGGCTTCATCTAGCTACCAAGTCTCAGTCAGCTTTAGTCAGCCAGATTAAATTATTTTCTGGAGGCAGGAGTCTTATCCTCTTGGAGGCACTTAGAGACCTCAAGACACCTTTGTCATCTTCAACATCTTTATAGAGATGACCCAATTAGACCTCCTGAGCAATGGAGATGGGTCTAATGCCCTCATTCTTCTCTCCCTTCCACTTTCTTTTGCACCACTTCCCTGCCTGGTTGAGTAGGCAGGATGCTTCTAGTCAGGAGACTGGGAGCTACTTGGTTTTCCAGAAACACTGGAGGAAAATGGCCACCAGGCCTGCCACTATGGCCAGCACAATCAAGGAGACGGCGCCTGCCCACAGGCTGGGCTGGTGCCCCTTGACATGTTCCAGAGCCTCCGTGGGGATCATGTTGGTGAAGTTCAGCATGAAGCCCAGTGTCCATCCAATGTCCGTGTTTGCTGCCTGAGGTGAGAGAGCAGAGATCATCCAAAAGAGCCTCTCCCAGGCACCAGTAGCTCTGGTACAAGGGACTGACGGGCACCTCTCCACCAGGCTGCCCCAGCTGTGATTTTACATGTGGACCTGGCTGTGGTGAACCTGATCTTACCAGCACCAGTTACACAGAGAGCTTTCCTGTCCCCCCCTTCCCAAGCTGAACATGGATGACTGTTCCGGTCCAGATGTGCCTCTGTGACCTGCACATGATTTTGGATCTGAGCTTTCCTCCTCCCCCAAGATGCTTCAAATTTGGTCATATTCTGGTTCAAATGGGTCATGGGGCCACTATCACCTCCCTGATTCTCAAGCCAATTTTGCCCAACATCAGGCACCGAAGTGGCCAAATCCTTCTCTGCACTTCTCTGACACTCTTAAAATTAGTTTACCTTCACACCAGAGTAAGTGAAAAACAAGCTGGTGTAGGGGTTTGGTGGCAGTTAAAAAAGAGTGAAGCTGTGCTGGGATCACTGGGTGATGAGATGGGGGCACATGTCTGTCACAGGCAACTCCAGGGATGCTGCGCCTGAACGTGTCTTTGGGCCAGGGCAAGGATGTGGCCGCAGCCGCCTGCCTGCTCCCGCTGCCCCACGGGGTGCTCACCTGCCTGCAGAAGCGGATGCTGCTCCACGTGTTCCTGTTGAACTTGTAGCCATCGAGCAGCAGCGTCAGGATGTACATCGCCACGGAGCAGTACGTGTGTAAGTACCCCTTCTGCTGCGGGAAGGTCTTCACCAGCTGTGGGGCCGTCGGGGCACACGGTGCAACAGGGAATAAAACACATGCTCAGAAACCCTCCCTGGCCTAGGGAACAGCAGGATGTGTGCTTCCTGGGCAGGGATTTGGGACAGGACAAGCACAGGGCTCTCACCTCTGCCCAGCTCTTCTTGCAGAAGGTCTGGACCGTGGAGTTGACATCATTTAGAGACTGCTGGCTGGTCAGGTTCAGGAAGTGGAAGGTGTAGTAGAACCCAGCGAAGGCCTGGGGGATAAGGGGAGATGGTAAAAACTACATATCCTTTGTCACCCCAAAAAGACCCAGGGGCCCCTCTTCCCTGGGGAAAGAATCCCATGTAATTCCCAGGGTTTTGCACTCAGCACCTACTTGACGGTCTACCAGAAAGCCTTGGAGCTGGTGGACAAGCCCTGGGGCTGCTGCTTGCACTCTGAGCTAGCTCAGACTTGCTCCTTGGAAGAGGATCTTCCCATTTCCCTTGGGCAGGGCTGGGACATTGCAGGAGGCAGAAGCCACCTCCCAGCATAGGAGAAGAGGTTTGCAGATGGGACCAGCTCTAGGGTCCCCTCCCTCCCCACCCCTTCCCACAACCAGTGACAGAGGAGAGTCCCACCCTCCATCCTCCCCCCCCCCAGCCACTGGGACAGAGGCTTCTTACAAAGAACTGGCCCCGCACGGGCGGCTGATAAACCCCATTGAACCCGCACATCCTGTTGGCCCCACAGCTGAAATTGAAGAGCTTCTGGATGGCGCTGCTGCACACTTCCGGGTCCCCTGTCCCCGTCACCGTGAGGACCTGTGCAGGGCTGGGTGCACTTGGTGCGTGCACACAGGGACTGTCGTAGAGCTCTGCCATGGTGATGTTCTCCTGGTATCCGCTGGGGTAGCAGGGATGTGATATCTGCTGGGGAGATGGGCTGCCCTGGAGAGAGCAGAAGCCATTAGTGGAGCTTGGCATGGGATGCCAGTGAGACCCTACCCCACAGCCCATCCTGTGCTTAGACATTCCTCAAAAGTAGGATCTAGCCCCTAGGAGGTTTTGAGGAGAAGCAGGATCCATCCTTTGCACGACTAACCTGCCCATGGCTTTCGCTAGTCCTGCTGTCAGCTGCACCACTAAGCCATACTGGGATGGCAATGCCACCGCCGGCCTGTGCCTCTCCACAGGGATGGCAATGTACTCCCAAGGGCAGCGTGTGCTCTCTGCCTGCACGGAAAGCTTATTGCTCTTGGCATTCACCCTGTCCCCACTGCAGCTTGCAGGCCCTAGCCCAGAAAGGACCAAAGGTGCATCCCAACTGCACGGTCCCCGAGCATTTCCCTCACCCACAGTGCTGGGCTGTGTGCTCTGTCCAAGGTGAGACTGGAGGACAGTGCTTAGTGGTGGACTGGTGTGCAGGAGAGGATGTTGGGAATCCTCTCTCTGGGCAGAAATAAAGGAAGGGCGAGTGAATGGGGACAGGGAAGAACCTGGGCTTGAGAAATGATGAAAAATGCCATCACATCTCAACATCTGGGGAGAAGAGAGCCCTGGCAAGGAGCCACCACCGCCTTCCACCCAAATGAGATATTTTTTTGCTTCAGCAGATAAAATCCAAGCCTCTCCCAGGTTTTTGAATGCGTGAAAATTCCCAATTCCCTAACACTGCTTTCAAAGGCATGCCCAGAATTTCAGGAAGACATTTTGCATGGCAATGGGAAACAGTCGAGTGGATCCTGGTGACCAGTGGCTGTGGTACCTGGTGGAGAGCTGCCAGCAGCCTCTTCAAGGCCTGCGTCTGCCCATAGCAGAGGTAGCTGTGGGTGTAGAGCGAGTAGTTGGTGCCATACAGCCTGAAGAAGACAGAGGTGTTCTTGTCCTCAATGGTGACTCCAGGCTGGAAGGTTATTTGTGTTGAGGCACCTCCAAGGTCCAGAGCTCCCAGAACCTCAGTGTCCTGTGGATGTTCCCATTTCTCTGCAAAGGAAAACTGGCGCCATAAGATGGCGAGCGTTAGTCTGAACTGGAGGGAGTCACAGTCCCTGTCCCTTCCCTCAAGGTTTTCTGGGCTCAGAAGCCCCTCAGGGACCTTCCGCATCCTGTCTCCCTGTTTAACCCCTTCCTGCCTCGGTCCTCCTTGGCCCACATAGACCTTCATGAAGCACTGAGGTCTGGCCCCTGGGCTGCTGTGCACCATCTGGGATCCAGAGACTTTGAGGAGGGAAAGAGTAACACGCTCATCTGGGGTCTGATATTGCTGCATCCCTGTGATACCAAAATGGACCCATGTGTAAGTGGAGAGCACGGGGCCAGGCTGAGCTGGACACAAAGACCTTGATTCTGTTAGTCACATCAGTGGAGTTGAATCTGCAGTTCACACCCACAGGCTGCATTTATTTGGGTGACTAGTGCCCTAAACTACATTTTTCTCCCCTCTAGGAATAAAGACACCTGAGTGTAGCTCAGATGGGGATATATACACTGCTCAGGCCCCCTCTGCCCTCTCCCCCAGCCCGCACCTTGACCAGCGTCTCCAGCAGGTAGTTGACGGTGATCCAGCCGAAGGAGCCCTCCTCGTTCCCTGTGAGGATCCGAGCTCCGCGGAAGTCCACAGGGGACTCGCCAATGGCCTTGGCGACCTCGGCGAAGACCTGCTCGGCCTTGGTGCTGTTCCGCTCCCTGCCCAGGGAAGGAGATAGATACCGTGCGGTGGAGGAGGCAACGGCTGGGGAGCTTTCAGAGCATCAGGGCTGCTCAGAGGCAGGCCGCATCCCCACCCATCGCTGCCCCGCCTGCCGTCTGGCTCCTGCAAGCCCCTAAATCCCTCAGCTGGTGTGTTGGGAGTCTCCCCAACAACGAACGCTGCCTGCGCGCTCCGCCCGAGCGTGCGGGAGGGTTCGTGCCCGTCTGGCAGAGAGGTTCAGCCAGCCCCGGGGCTGCCGCCAGGCCGGTGCCGGAGTGGGCTGGGGGGTTCCCCGTGGGCACGGCGAGCGGCTCGCACGAACACCCTGCAGACACGGCTGCTCTGCCCGTCACCACGGCCTGCCCGGGCAGCAGCCCCCATGTCCCCAGCCCCCCGGGCCCCCAGCCCCCTCTGCCCCCGGGCCCCGTCCCAGCCCCCTGCACCACCCACGATGCAGAAGCGCCTGGTGGGGAAGGGGTCGGGGGTGGTGGGCTCCGGGCAGTGCCGGTACCTCAGCAGCCGCATGCCCGCTGTGGCCCCCAGGTAGGTGGGGGTCTCCCGCTGCTGCTCCGCTGGGACGATCTTCATGGCCTTGTCCAGGCAGGGCTTCAGGCTGGCTCCAGCCCCAGCGGGGCTGTCTGCGTAGCTGGAGATGCCGGGTCCTGCAAGAGAGCACCCCATGATGGAGCAAACTCAGTGCCACCAGGAGGGACAGGACAGCAGGGGACACGGTCACCCAGAAAGCCCCCAGGGGCTCGCCCCTGTGTACCCAGGCTAGTTATGCCATTGCCAATGGTGTCCCTGGAAGGGCAGTGCTCAGAGCTGCCCTGCGTGGCACGCTGCTGGAGCAGGAGCTCCTGCTCTGAACCAAGGGGGAGGGCTGCAGTGAGTCCCGTGATGCTGAGCACATGCTTAATCCCAGCGAGACCCAACTGCTCGAAGGCAGCCAGTCGGTCCCGCAGGGCTCAGTCGACAAGCAGAGCAGTTCCTTATTTCTTGGGGAAGGAGAAGAGATTTCTTCATCCTGCTGGGAGGGCACGCGGAGCCGATACGCACACACACGGGTGCCCTCTGCACCACTTGTTTGAGTTCCTATTTTTAGAGGCTGGCACTGGATCTGAGCATCCAGCATGGTCCTGCGCTGGGTAGGGACAGGCTCTGGGGTGGAAAAATCACTATTTACCTTCCCCCGAGCTTTGAACACCATTATTGCCATTAGCCCACGCACCCTCTCCCTTACACTTTGCCCTCTGCCAGACCTCTGCAGTTAACCAGTAACTGCCATGCCACCACCGCAGAGCCTGGATTTGAGGTTGAGGTGAGCTCTGAGCCCTCTCACCCCCTGTCAGGCACCTCTGCCCTGGCCTGGTGGCCTTTGCCAGTCCCAGCCCAGCTCCATGTACCATTGAGCTGACCCTACCTCCCCTGACTAGCCTGGTCCTTCCCTCCAGAGAGACCAGTCCTTGTGCAAAAGCCTGACAGCACCTTTGCAGTAGGAACAAATGCCCCTTTGCGTATTTATAAATGCCCAGTAGATAAATGCCCTTTGGGTCACTTACCATTTACCACACCTGGCATGTACCAGCCAACTCGCCTTGGTGCTGTGGGACAGCCACCCTGGCAAGCACTGGCCCTGGCCAGCCCCAGCGTCTCCCGGCTGGACAGGGGCAAGGGAGAGGGAGGGACACATCCCGGCACACTCACCGGACACAGTGCAGGCCTCCACCTGAGAGACAATGCCGGTGCCGTTCTCCTTGTCCGCGGGCCACCGGTAGATGTAGAGAGCTGTGTGTGTGGAGCCGGCATCAAACACCAGACCATACTGGGAGAGGCAGAGGGGACACGGGGTGTCAGGGGGTGCAGAGCAGCTTCACCCGCCGCAGAGAGAGGGGAGCGCCCGGAGAGCCAACAGAGCTCCTGGTGGGCAGGGGAAACTCGAGTGGCCAAACAAAGAGTGTCACCAGAGCATGGAAAGCCCTGTGGCATTGCAGTCACCAGCTGTGTTGGGGACAAGGCTCTATCACAAGCCCTTTGAGCTGGTAGTGCTCTGCGGTGAGAAGGCGGTATGTGCTGTAGGGCCAGTCACAGTGACCAGACGCTGCCAGACCCACCTGGCATGCCAGCCTGCACGGGAGTTTGTCCCCATTGCGGTGACAAACAGTGCAGCCTGCCTGAAACCTGGGGAAAATCCTGTACCAAGGGGCAGCCAGCACCCAAGCGAGAGGGGACAGCTGTGCTCCTCCCAGGGACCCTACCTTGGTGCTGGGAGGCAGAAACACGTCCTTCACATTCACGACGCTCAGAATGAGGGCAATGATGCTGAAGACACAGGTGGCTGCCAGGAGACCCGCAACAGCCTTGGCTTTGTAGTCCATTCCTCCTCCAACCTGCAAGAACAGCCCCAAGCCCCAGCTCACACCTCTGCATTGGCAAGGCCAGCTTTGAAATGCAAACCTCATGGATGGACAAACCCGTCAAGATGGGACTTTCCCCTTCCCTAAGAAGGACTTGAAGCCATTTTCCGGTGCATGGCTGCTCGTATGGGAGGCTCTTGGCAGTCTTGGGGCTGAGAGAGACTCTCCTTCTGAGCACTTCCTCCCAGCATGGCTTTTTCAGCCCTGCAGCCCTTCAGGTCCCTCTCTGCACGCAGCCTGGGCTCCATCCCTCTGTCCTGCTCAAACTACCGGCTGGGTGGCAGGTCAGCACCTCCCTATCCAGCAGCATCAATGGGAAAGCACGGCAGTGGCTAACAGGAGTCCCAGCCTGGGAGCAGGACCACGCTCCGGCAGGTTCCCAGTGTGGCCATCACATCCGGGGTGCAGAGCCACATCCCTCTGGCATCCACATGCTGCCATCATACCCTTCACCCTCGCAAAACCCGTCCCACAAGACTTGGGACCATCAGGTCACATCTGTTGCCCAGCAGGCCCTGACTGCCCTTGAGAGGGTCCTCTCTGCTCCGAGCAGGGAAACAGCATCTCCAGCCATGCGTCTCCTGCCCGACCCAGCTCCCCTTGGCTCTTGGTGATGCCGCAGCAGGTAAGCAGACGCGCAGGCACAGTGTCCGTGCCTGCAGGAGATCCCCAAGCGTCTCCTGCAGCCCCAAGGGCAGGCAGAAGGGCAGAGGCAGAAAGCTCCTGCCAATCTGGGCACACAGCCCTGTAGCTGAGCTGCCATGCCGATGGCGATAGCGTTGCACAAATAGGCAATGCCAGCAGGGTGTGGAGGAGCCCTTGGGGACCGGCGCAGGTCCTGTGCCTCTTGCTTGTCCGGCCGGAGCTCAGTTCCTGGGATAATCAGCCCTGAGGCATCAGTAAGAAACTGCAGTGGAAAAGCAAAGCCAAAGGGTCTGGTTCTCTGCAACAGCCTCAGCACATGGCAGCTGATACATCCACGTGCTCAGCACCCCACAGCTGGCCCAGATGTGGCTTTCTACATGCACAGCTCTCCCTCCTCCTCCTGCATCACCCTGCTCCATGCCACCAGCCACAAGGCAGCGTGCCTGCAGGGAGCCAGGCTGGCCTCCATCCATGGCGTTAGGCTGCAAACCATACTCCAGCTGCATGGTGGATGCCCTGAGAGCTCTGGACACAGCCTAGAGAAGTGGATCAACCCAACCAGTGCTTTGGGGAGGCACTTGGGGGCTGTCACTTGGCCATGCAATTCTCCTGCGAGTGCATAAAACCACAGAGAAATACCCTTGCCTTTTCGCCAGGCCAGGTCAGCAGCTTGAATAGGAAAGACTTTTGGCAAGGTCAAAGGAGATGCTGATTCCTGTTTTGGAGTCAGCATCTCCAGTGACGAACACAGGTGACCAATCTCCTGCGTGACATAAGATATATGATGATGATGTTCTTCTGGCCCATATCATGGGACATGGGGCTGCAGGAAACCCTTATCAGACCTTATCCTCAGCCAGAAGCCCTCCCCTCTATGGTGGGTAGGGCCAGAAAAAATCATAAGGAAGCAGCTAATGAATTCCTGTATTGTTACATCTCCAGTCTTATCAGCCCTGCTAGAGTTTGCCCAAATACAGCTGGTGTTGGGATGTGATTCCCCTGCTCCAGGTAACACAGCAATGGCAAAGGTCCCCAGCCCAGCCCCCATCCTGGAAAATTCTGTCCCAGGCACCGTGCGATGGAACAATACAAAATGGTGATTGTCCTGCATGTGGGAGTGGGTGGGAAATGGGCTCCACCTGCTCTGCTGAGAACTAATTTCCATTGTGACTGAGCAGGAGGCAACATCCGAAGGCAGCACAGAGCCAGCGAGGAGAGCTGGGCATGGGGAGGGAGCCCAGCAGGTGGAAAACATGGCGAAAGGCGTGTGAGAAGCTGCTCAATCTACCCAGCCTTTCAGTGGCATCGCGGGGCTGGCTACCGTACGGGGCAGGTTCAGTTGAGCAGCAGGGAAGGGAAGGTGGTGGTGATGCCTCCAGAGCTAAAGAAGAGGCACGTTGCTGCACGGTGCCGCACAGAGCAATGCTTGGCCATTTCAATGTGTGGAAAGTTCACAGCTGTGCTCAGCGCTTGGGCCGTTGCTGCACTTGTTTGTGTACGACTGGGCACACTGAAGTGCTCTACAAACACCCGCGGGACGTCCCTCACCTTGCAGCGTCCCTTGCGGGGAGGGACAGAGGGGGCCCAAACATGCAGGAGGAAAGGCTCAGAGGCACTGCTGGATCTAAACTGTCTGTTTCTCAGGAAAATGGGAAGCTGACTCCCCCACCGTGCATGATCGGGATTTGAAAGCCAGAAGGGCTCTTAAAATTATAAGAAAGGGTGAACATACATGCCGGGAGCATCTTTGCCAGGCAGAGCAGTCCCTTGCCTCCCATCCCTCCCACCAGCACTGGGGCTCAGCAGTGCCCTCCACGCCCCGTCCATATCCCTTCTGTGCCCCTCTACCCCCCACACCGTCGGCACCTCGTGCAGTGAGCGGCCGCCCCAGCCCTTTCCCTCCTGTTCCTCCAGCCCACCGAGCATGTTTATCCCCAGCACTCGGCTCCGCTGCTGGCCAGGCTGAGCCCACCACCACCCCTCCGAGCACGGCCCCATCAAGGGGCACCCTGGCCCCCTCCCCTGCCCGTGGCTCACCCAAACTGGTCCCGGCACCGTTGTCCTCGCCCCGGTGTCAGCGCGTACCTGGCGTGCGGAGCCCTGCCACTGGGACAAAGGCTGCCCTGAGTCCTTGGTATGGCCGTCCCCTTGGCCCCGGACCAACAACCTGCCCAGGAGAGCGCTTGTCCAGGAGGCAGCGGGGCTGAGGCTGCAGAGCCGGGGTGGAAATAGAGTCTGGTGTTAACCACTTCGCTGCTGGAGGAGTGGGTTCTGCCTGGGAGACCTCCACCCGTGGGGGTGGTGTGGGGGCATGCACTGCCCGGCGGGGGCTCAGCAAGGGGGCAGCTCCCCATGAAGCTGATGACAAGCCCAGCCAGCCCCTCTGCCCCTCGGGGAGCCTGTGAGCGGGCTGGCACCGGGATGAAGGCAGCGGCTGAGGCCTGGGAGCCCCGCAGACATCCCTGCCCCAGACCTGCTGCATACACACACTGCAAGGTAAAGCGTGGCCCACCCCGCACCCCTCCTGTCACCTGGCTCTGCTGTACCCCACACTGCCCCATTGCAGGCAGAGACGGGCTGCAGAGGGGTTCAGGACAGAAACAGGAGGCTCTTGGCAGGTGGAGACCTGTCCCCGTGGCCAGGGACCCATTCCCACAGCCCAGGACCCACCTGTCCCCACAGCCAGGACCCATTTGTCCCCACAGCCAAGGACCTATCTGTCCCCACAGCCAAAGCAACAGTTCCCACAGCCAGGGACCCCCACACACAGCCAGGGACCCACCTGTCCCTATGGCCAAGGAACTGTCCCCATAGCCAGGGACCCATCCCCACAGCCCGAGACCCATCTGTCCCCACAGCCAAAGCAACAGTTCCCACAGCCAGGGACCCCCACACACAGCCAGGGACCCACCTGTCCCTATGGCCAAGGAACTGTCCCCATAGCCAGGGACCCATCCCCACAGCCTGAGACCCATTTGTCCCCACGGCCAGAGACCTATCTGTCCCCACAGCTAAGGACCCCCACACACAGCTGGGAACCCATCTCCATGGCCAGGGACCCACCTGTCCCCACGGCCAAGGAACTGTCCCCATAGCCAGGGACCCATCCCCACGCGCAAGGACCTGTCCCCACAGCCTGGGACCCATCCCCACAGCCCGCGANCCAGGGACCCATCCCCACAGCCTGAGACCCATTTGTCCCCACGGCCAGAGACCTATCTGTCCCCACAGCTAAGGACCCCCACACACAGCCGGGAACCCATCCCCACAGCCCGAGACCCTCCTGTCCCCATGGCCAAGGAACTGTCCCCACAGCCAGGGACCCATCCCCACAGCCCGAGACCCATCTCCACAGCCCGAGACCCAACTGTCCCCACAGCCAGGGACCCATCTGTCCCCACAGCCAGGGCCCATTTGTCCCCACAGCCAAAGCAACAGTTCCCACAGCCAGGGACCCGTCCCCACGGCCCGGGATCCACCCCCACGGCCCGGGATCCACCCCCAC
>VZSZ01003986.1:0-17948 GCA_013398815.1 Ibidorhyncha struthersii
CAAGCCCCTGACAGCATTTCTGCCGTCTCCCACTCCATGGAGCTTCCCGGGCAATGAACGTAAACAGCCAGGTTGTGCTTTGCTGTCCATGCAGCAGGGCCTTGCCTTGGGCCTGCAGCCCTTCCCCTGGGGGCTTGCCATCTCCCAGTAGCCACAGACCTCTTTGTGCAGCTGGGAGAGACATGCCATCACCGGCCACAGGGACCCCCTCCTTTTCCTGGGGCACCTCCGAGCGTGCAGTGCTGGGTGCGGGGCTGGCAGGCAGCCTTACAAGTCGCCTGCAGCCACCAGGGCCTCTGAGCCTGAGGCCTCCTGCAGACAGCTGTGCTCTTCTCCCTTTAGATGCTGCCATTCACCTGCAGAGATCGTCTAGGAGCTCTGCGTGGCTCTGCAGCGTGTTGGAGTCCCCATGTGCTCCAGCCCCTCTGGACACCTCTGTGCAGGTACAGGAACAGAAACCGTCAGCGCTGCTTCTCTCCTGCCTGGCTCCTGGGGTCTCACCCAGGGCTTGGCTCCCTGGAAAACAGCACTTGCCCTCAGAAGGGGGCTGCGCTGCGCTGAGCTTGCTGCCCACCATCCCTGGTCGCAGCCAAGTGAAGGGGCTTCCCTTTTGGGACCGCGTTTCGTTGCCACAGCTCTGACTGCCCCTCTCCCGATGGGGCAATGGAGGGTGGGGGGGAGGCTGCAGAGCTGCTGGCCAAAAAGAGAGGTTTCTTGAAAGCCCTGACTCTGGTGCAGAATATCGGATGTTTCCCACTGGCTGGCTGTTTTCCTCTTTCCTGAGCCAGGAAGATGGCAGGGCACTTCTGTCCGCTTCCCAACACGCCATTCCTTTTGAGCACAAGCACAGCCCACAGGTGCAGCAGGATTCTATGATAAGCATGCTGCTGAGAGACAATAAGCTCTGCAATACAGGCAGACCCACCAGAAAGAGGCATTTCATATACCCCTTACAGTCCACAAGTGAGTTCCTAGGTCATCTCTGAACTTTCACCCTGCTCCTTTCATTTCAGAAATTACACCCCACTTATCTCAGGTTGGGTAAAGACTGTAATACAGTGATTCCCTGGGGAAATGAAATAGAGATAGCAAGTGACAGTACAGCATTTTATTATAAGCATGATAGCACATTTTTTCTTACGTGCATCAAGCTTTTATGAATTTCTACTTAAATAAAGACCAGTCATATAACGAACCTTTTCAAAGAAACAACTCTGTCTAAACAAGAATGGGCTTTCCCCAGCCTTCAGGCACCCTGTTTGTACTGGTGTGACATAACACACAGAGCTACAAAAAACCCAGTATGTTAGGTCATTGAGTCAAGCATTCAAAATCCAGGAGATAACTAAATTCAGGTTGACAGTCATTTCTGGAAATCAGTAATGAAAAGTTTGAGACCACGTGCTTAGCTGATGCCAGGCTGCTTGTATGCAGCCTCCCACAGTGACAAGTAACCTTGCATTGAGCAAAACAGACTTCTCACCTACTCTGTCTCTCCTATCATACACAGGTCACGTGAAGAGCTAAATCTTACAGACTTTTTTTTATACTACATGAGAATATATGGAAGTATTGTAATTCGGAAGGTTATATGTTGCAACATGAAATATGAACATTGTGGATAAACAGTTCTGGGGTGCAGAATGCATGACTTAAGGCTTTCCTGTTGCCCTTCTTGTGTGCTAATCAGCAAAAAGATAAAGAATAGAGTAAACTCTCATTTTCCAGACAGTTTTGTAACTACAATCAGTGACAAAGGTGGAACTTCAAAGGCAGTGATATGAATATCTAAAAGCAGTGTTAGCAGTGACACTGTGCAGTGTGTTGCTGTCCTGTTCTGTTTCCTTTCTAAAGGTGGTTCCATCATGTCTTTTTGTAGTACTGATGTGACATTACTGACCAGTTCAGCCACTGAATATAATGCCACAATACAGAAAACAAAGCCCTGCATCAAAAGGGTTTTGAGATGTAATTCTCAAGCACTCAAAAGTAAGGAAATGCCCTGATTATGGTTACCTGTATGACCTGATTCCCTTCACTGTGGGTGTCCACACTAACAAAAAGCACCACATCTACACTGTGATGGAAAGCACAAAAATACCTAGCTNCAGCATACCAAATACGTCGTGCATATTTTTTTTATGCACTGTGTGCAATGATCCACAATGCATAACTTCAACAAATAAGCAAACCTTGACAGTGTCACCTCTCTCTTAGTTTTCCACTAGCTTTGTAGATATTCTGAGAGCTGTGACTATAACGTATTAACAGTTACCCAGTGTTTAAAATCAAAGTATACCATTGGGTTTGCTGCTCCCCATGAAGATAATTTTTGTTTTGGCTGTATTTTGTGGACTTACTGTTTGTCTCCTCACACTGGACAGCACACAAAACATCCTAGTGTTAAAAAGTTGCTAAGTCTCCAGACCGTGCACAGCTTTAGTACAAAAGTTGGGAAGAATATTCATCCCACATGCTGTTCTCTGTTCCCAGAATTGACAGTCATGCATGGGAAAGTCTTTCCAGTTCTCTTCAGCAATTTTTTGCATACCAGTGCAGGAGGGGTGGATTAGCCAAAACTAACATTATATTGCAAATGTCGTGTTCATATGAACCTTCTTCATTTGCAGCTATCTCAAGAGAATTGCAATACCGTCTGATTTGCTCTTTACACTGCCAAACTATAATGGAAGGCTACTTCCCAATGCATCTTGTGACAGCAGGACGTGATGACAAAGCTGTACACAACAAGTAGAGTTTGCTTCCAAATAATAATACTGCTTGATTGTTGTCTGCTGCAGAAGAAACCAGGAAGAGCTAGGCAGGATTCTTCACATCCTTGTGCCTTCCAAGTGCAGTGAGAGTCTGGAGCTGTGACAAAACCACCAGGCTGACGGTGAGCTCAGAAGGTCATGCAGTTCCCCCTCCTGCCCAAAGCCAGGATCAGCAATGCCTAAACCACAGACGCCTATCTTGAAAATCTTCAGAACAGGTTCAAAGCTGAGCTATGACAAAGGGGTGATGGGCTAGCTGCCAGAGCCTCACTGGTACAAGTTTGGAAGCTTGGGTGTTGCCTCAAAACATGCTGCTAAAACCAAGAAGGTGTGCAGTAAATGCTGGCTGAGAACCTACCCTCTGTCAAGAATAGAGAGACTTGGATGCTTAACACTGTGATGAGGGTGCCACTGCACTTGGAATTAGTTACACTGCCCCACCTTGAATGAAGGTACAGCTTTATCCTCTTCTCATTCAGCATGTTACTGTAACTTAAACAGCCAGCTAAGATGAGCAAATCACTTACTGAATTTTGCACAGTATAACACAGCTGTTCTTGTCTGCAGCTCTGGCTTTTGGGGTTTTCATAAGAAATGTGAAACAAAAGATATTTTTTATGTTTATTTGGCAAAAAAGACATGCCAGATGGACGAATCATGTGCACATAGTGGAGCTGTTGTTTATTCTGATGGTAAGAAGTGTTTTATTTCAACAGCAGCATCACACAAAGCTCAAAGGCCAAGGAAAGAAGTGATAATAATTGAGGATAATGTCATTTGGTTCAACCAATGAAAGTGCAATAATATCTATGGTTGAATACACATTAATTTGTCTCTGTATTCCTACTGATGCACAACATTGAACTTTCATGATCTATGCTCACAAAGGAATAGCACCCAACAGACTGTCTACATGATTGTGGTGTGGCCATCTGCTGAGCCTTGCATGACTGCTTAGGTAAGGATTGCAGGGGGACAGCTACATTACCAGTGAGACACTGATGAGAGGAAAAAGTGCCTGACTGAAAGGTATTAAAGGCCATCTTCCCTGTCAACTTGCTACTGGGCTGTATTCCTCCTTACAGCATCTCTTGCGAAAAGAGATACTTGGGTGATTTCAGTTTGCTGATATTATTTCCCTCTCGCCTCCATAAGGGCACAATGAACCAGTAGAATGGGCAGGAGCGTCCACTGTAACTTTTGGAATGATTTCACTGATGGAGGAAAAGGATGAGGCAGACAGACAGATTGCAAAAATTATACAATCATAAAATCACAGAATCATTTTGGTTGGAAAAGACCTTTAAGGTCATTGAGTCCAACCATAAACATAACACCAACAAGTCCACCACATGTCCCCAAGCACCACATCTACAAGTCTTTTAAATACTTTCAGGGATGGTGACTCAACCTTTTCCCTGGGCAGCCTTTTCCAGTGCATGAGAACCCTTCCAGTGAAGGCATTTTTCCTAATATCCAATCTAAACCTCCCCTGGTGCAACCTGAGGCCATTTCCTCCTGTCCTGTCACTTGTTACTTGGGAGAATAGACTGACACCCACCTCACTACAACCTCCTTTCAGGTAGTTGTAGGGACTGATAAGATGAGCCTCTTCAGTGTCTTTTTCTCCAGACTAAACAACCCACGTTTTCTCAGCTGCTCCTCATAAGGTTTGTGCTCTAGACCCTTCACCATCTTTGTTGCCCTTCTTTTGACACACTCCAGCACCTCAATGTCTTCCTTGTAGTGAAGGGCCCAAAACTGAACACAGTATTTGAGATGGGGTCTCACCAGTGCCAAGTAGAGAGGGACAATCACTTCCCTAGCCCTGCTGGCGACATTACTTCTGATGCAAGCCAGGATGCTACTGGCCGCCTTGGCCACCTGGGCACACTGCTGGTTCATATTCAGCTGGCTGTCGACCAATACCGCCAGGTCCTTTTCTGCTGGGCAGCTTTCCAGCCACTCTTCCCCAAGCCTGTAGTGCTGCATGGGGTTGTTGTGACCCAAGTGCAGGACCCAGCACTTGGCCTTCTTGAACCTCATATCATTGACCTCCACCCATCGATGCAACCTGTCCAGATGCCTCTGTAGAGCCTTCCTACCCTGAAGCAGATCAGCACCCCCGCCCAACTTGGTGTTGCCTGCAAATTTACTGAGGGTGCACTCAATTCCCTCATCCAGGTCATTGATAAAGATATTAAACAGGAGTGGCCCCAGCACCGAGCCCTGGGGAATACCACTGGTGACCAGCCTCCAACTGGATTTAACTCCATTCACTGCAACTCTTTGGGCCCAGCCATCTAGCCCGTTGGGGGTTTGGGGGAGTTGTTGTTGTTGTTGTTGTTTGCATGTTGTTGTGTTTGGTTGTTTGGAGTTTTTTATCAGAAATAAAAATATTTGCCCTTTATCATTTTACCGTTCTCCTGCATACACATAGCTGTGTTCTCTTGCTGTGTTTTCCAAAGTCAGAAATGCTGCCCTTTTTTAATTGGCATACACAGTCTCAAACAGTTTGTTGGCACAGCTGGGTGGGGAAAAAATGTGACATTGTCAAACAGGTACAGAGTAGAGATCAGAAAATCCGACCAACTCCCTAGGTACTTGCACTATACCCATCTGAGCTCTCAGGCTGTTTCAACACTGGTACATTTCAGTGGGTGAAGTAACTTGCCTTTGCTAGGTTGATCTAGCACTGGAACACACTTGGGTGGTTTTGTGACCCTGGACGTACCCAGGCGCAGACATTCTATGTGACTGTGCACGGATGGTTTTTTGGGGTCAGAGAGCATTTATTTCTGTCACTGGCATGTAATTCAGTCGCCGTGAATGTGATGGTCAGGCATACACACACAAATAAGATTAATATGGGAATCTGTCTCATATTAATAAATTGAGGTGGTGAATTTGCCTTAGTGGCCGCTGAGAAGTCTTCACTTCTGAAACTTCAAAACACTTTTTCCCCAACAGGTCCGTTACAGAGGGTGATGCAGGCTGTTTCTCAACACCTCTTCCTTGAGGATCTCCCCAGCAAGACTGTTGTCTGCATGCAGGATTTCCTGGTAGAGCAGGAGGGATGGACACATTGAGCCACCATAGAAAAAATCTTTGCCAGCCCTGTACTGGGAAAGCAAACACTATCTTGCTAAAGGCCAGTGTGCTGGGGACATTCTTCCTTCCCCAAAGGCAGACATAAGATCCTCCACTCTTAGTGCAAATCAGGTACAAAAAGAGCCTGTTTGAATATGAGGCTGAGAGTACAGATTAGTTGACCAGCTACCAGAAGTGACATCAGAGCATACTAGTCACTGTGGCAGTAGGCCCCTATTAAGCAGCATAATGGCTCAGATCAGTGAAAAATGCTTTCGGTTCCTATGCCAAATATTCAGTAAAAACCTAATCACCACTTTAAAAATTATGGCTCATGACTTATATCTTCACTCTGCTCTATTACGGACCGCCTGTTATGAAAAAGACACAGGCTCATCATATACAGCCAATGTTTACATGTTTTTAATACTCTGGTTTTAATTCATAGCATGTATGTAATCACTGTTAGAAAAAACATAAATGAATTAACATAACGTTTATCCTACTGACCACAAATCTGAAATCCAGTAACCTTGCTGGATACTATATCTAGAAAATGGCTGCTAACTTGATTCCCACTATCTGGCATTACTTTCTTTCCTGATGTGTTCTCACTTACGATATTCATCTGCTACACGGCACATTATTTATATTTGGTTCCTTTATATGGTCTTATCGCCTTGCCTTTTAACTTCATCATCCAGAGCCATACAGGTCAGTTTGCACATACTCAGTGCAAACTCTCACTTAATAGCAAACCATTCCTCTGCTGTCATTGCATTGGGATGTTATGCTGTCATCATCTCTCTGATTAAGAATAAAACAGGTTTTCCTCCCTTCTCTTTACAGTTCTTCTGATGTTGCATCAAAAGAGATATATTCTGCATACATAAGGGCCTAGTTATCCAGTCTGTACTTAGGAAAATGACCACCTAGAGAGCTTGCATGAAACTTGTCTCCTGCCTCTCTGCCCTGCTTTTCCCCCCTTTGCAGAAGTTGTTGTGCAGCCATCTTCCTGAAATGGGCCTTTGAGGGTCAATGCCACCCACTGACCAGCCTGGTGTGCCAGTGCTGCCTGGACAAAAAGGACAAAACCCAAGAAGGCTGGTTGTAGCTCTGGGCCATGAGTGAGGGCATGATACATATAAGGATCTGCGCTCATACAAACCCCAGCAGAATACTCACTCCCAAGGTGTAGCCTAGCTCCAAATCACAAATTCAGGCACCGATTTTGCCATACTAGTCTGTATCATTAGTAGAAAATGGTTGTCGTCTTTATGTTCTAGAAGTGGCAGCTGTATGGGACAGTGATGGGTGCTAGCACCCCTCTGAGCAGCAGCCAGTCCTTCCAAGCACAGAAGGTAGCCTCAACTTTTGGGGAAAAAAATATAGGTGATGACATTTAATTGACAAAACTCTAAAAGAAGCAGTGACATTCCCACTCATATACACACAACAGGAAATATCCTGTCCATAAGCTTATTAGAAAGAAAGGTTTCTAAGTGACCTTAACCAAGTGCATTTTTTCCCGTGTCTGCAATATACCTTAGAAATGTCAGTGACTTAATCTTATTTAAATGATAATAACATATGAATTATAATGAACATTCCTTACATGAAAGCAAAATTTATGAAGCAAAACTCTGCAGACCAATAGTTTTGTGAGCTACCCAAAGAACTCTGCTTACTTCACTGAAATAAATTTTAAAGATGTAAATTACCACAAATTATGGTTCTACATGTTTATACTAAAAAAGGGATTTGAATGTCTGAACAGTTTGAGTTGATCATTTCAGCCAAAATAATTATTACTTCACAAAAGGAAAAAAAAAACCAAAAACAAAAAAACCCAAACAGTTCTGAAGACAAGGAAAATGCTTAAGGCAAGACTGTCATATTGGAAACAGTGCTCGGAGGAAAAAAATGAACCCCACTCCAGCACTGTGTGAAGTTCATGAAGTTCTTCAAGAGTGAAGAACTTCACCCTCTTCATGGGTGAAAGTAAACCACTAAGGTGATACCACATACCAAGGACACTCCTCTTAATAGAGTAAATCAAAGGAAAGCAGAGGATACAACTGACATATCCAAAGCCAAGAAGTTCAATGATCTGAGTAACCAATGAAGCTTCATTTCTTATGGATCTGTCTTATATTATTTCCTCAGCAGGTCTCTGATGATGTCTGTCTCACACAGACCCACATCATCATGACTCTTGGAAGAATTTTGTATCTTGAGACTGTCTTGGCATGTAGCTGGGATCCTCAAGGTGCAAAAGTAATTCCAAGAAGAGAGGGAAACAAGCAGACACACAGACACATACAAACACATTCACAGACAAGAACACAGGATCAGATAAACCTCATCGTTTAGGAAACAATAACAAAAAATGTTCCGGTGATTAGCTCCACAGAAGCTCTTTTAAATAAATTAAACAGATGAGCTCTTTTACCCTGATTTTGGTCAAAAACTAGTCCGGTTGTCACATGATAAGTAGCCTCCAGCCTATTCCTACTGAATGGTGGGCACTGGGCTTCAAAAGCCACAATCCTGTTAACAGTTATGGCACGGAAAACAGAAAGTTAATGCAGTGAAAACTCAATTGCCCTTTGTCCCAATAGGTCAGGCAGCTCAGTGTTGCTTATGTTGGTTTATCTGTGTGTTGGACTTTGTTGTAGGCAGAGAACTTCAGCTTCCAAACCAGTCTGCCTGGTATCTTTCATGAGAACTGACATGGATTAAAGAAAGAAAAGCTTGCGTTTGTTGTTGAACAAAATGAATTGCTCATCATCTAAATGGCATCCGCTGAGCCACAGGTAGAAAGAATGAACAGCAACATATGAGGAGCAAAGGGAGAAAAGATGTCCCCACCTCCATTCTTGTCTCCTCTCTCACCCTTTGCATTAGCACCACATAGTATGGCAGAATAAAGCCTTATCCTTGCACTGCTCTGATACCACTAGAAAGTCCCTGTGACCACAGACATTGCATATTGATGCTTTTTAAGCTGCACTTTTGGAAAAGCAGCTCTGCTAGACAGATGTGTCTTTTCACTTACAAAGGCATGTTAGACATAACTTCAGACAAAATGAACAGAACAATCTTTAAAGGAAAGAAACAGGGACTTTGGCTTTGGCTTAAAAAGCTGAAAATTTAAAAAACTCCCCACATTTTCAAGGATGTGCTAGTTTTGATTGAATTGAACTATCAAAATAGCACCTCCCATTGTATTTTATTTGCATGTCTGAGTGTGCTGGAGCTAAATGGTTCTAAGTTGCATGATATTGCTCAGAAAAGCAGAGCTAGAAGCTGGGATACTTCTGTTTATCTTAAGAATGAGCAACATATTCCTATAAAAAAAAAATCTTGTGACATCAATATCACAAACGGAAACAAAATTAGACTTCAGTGGGACAGAGCTAAATCTGAATGTAAAAATCAATGCCATGCTTTACAGTCACCTGCAGTCAAAAGAATAATTCAAAGTTCTGTCTTGTCTGTTAACTGCCAGATAATTGACAATATTTTTCCAGATCAAAAAATTCTGGATATAGAACCTTTATATCTTTGGAGAAATCTACAGGTTGGTTATGGCACACTTTGTCAATCCTTTGTACATTCGAAATAAAAAGCCAGAAACCTGGTCCTGGAACAAGAAGAAAATAAACACCTTTCCTCCTTGCTTCCTCTTCCCTACATTCAAGAAGCACTAAAAGACCTTGAGCACTGAATCATTTGATCATCTATGTTACCAGCAAAGATTTTCTCCCCTCAAACTGGGTATAAGTGGAGAGGTCTAAGTCTCCCACCACAAACAAGGGCATGCTGATGTTTACAACAAGATCTAAGCACAGGATGTATTTGCTGCTGTTGAACATACACGTCAGGAGTTTAAACTTACTAGGCAAAGACTTTTGCATGCTCTTCTGCATTGGGGAAGGGTAAGATTATTATTATCTAGAATAGTTTTCATGATTTTGATCTGGAACATATAACTTCCGAAATAATTTACATTTAAATGGAGGGCTAAACATTTGCAAAGTAGTTTCTTCCCATATAGATAACCACCTTAAAATAATGAATTTGACTTTAAAGGGCTCTTGCTGGTCTTACATTTAATGGAAACATCAGAAGAATCTGCATAGGATTTCTGAATTGGTTTCCCTGGCAAGTCAGCTAAAAATACTTTCATCATGCTATATTAAAGAAGCAGTAAAAATGAAGATAAATATACCCTTGGAAGAGAGGAGCCATAAGTGGAAAACTTCCTTTCCAAGACTTTTGGTTGCCGTGCTGAAAATACTGGCTCTCAGTCTATGCATTCAATTTGTTCTTGGAACACCTGAGCCAGCAACAGGCAGGAGAATATATTTGTCACTACTGAATTGGGCACAGCTACCCTTTCCTTCTTTTTTCCTTCTGCTGAGGCACAGAGACATTTAAAATGAAGAGCCTCACTCAGTAGTCCTCATTCAGCTGATTTGGTAACAGAAGGCACAGGATGCAATGCAGGAGGTGGCGGACAAAGAATATGTACCCAGGTCTGCTTTTCCACAGTAAAGGTAAGCTGACTTGGCTGTGCGTTATTTTCCTTTCCTGTTGTTTCCTCTTCATCATTTTCCTGAAATGATCATATTTACAAATAAAAGCCTGAAAACCCTTCCCACAGTATAAGTTATCATTCAGCTGGGTTAAGTGGATCAGGAAATCCAGCTAGGGCACTAATACCTCCCTTGTCACGTAAATTAAATTACAGCCTTCAAACAAAGCAGCAAGTTGCAAGGTGATGCCTCCTTCTAAATGGTCCAGTGCACAATAAGCCTGCCCGCCTACTCTAAGCTATTATAGATGGCAGGTAACAGCCAAACATCCTTGAAACAGTATCTACTATTCTCCTACAAGTAAAAGAACCACAGTTCTGCCTTGACCTTATGGGATCCACACAAAGGCAGCTGAAGGATGCAGAAAGGGTGCTGTAGACCCTCCTTCACTTCCACACTATACACCCACCTGTGGCTTAGAAACAAATAGAATGAAGTTTACCAAGTACTGACCTTTTGTCCTGCTTTCCCATCCATGGAATTTTGATTGGTGTCTATAAATATGATAAAAGTTTACCTCAAATAAATGCCCCTATAGTTGCAAAAGCAGTATTAATTTATGTCATTCTGAGCCAAAGGCAGCCATGCGAACCACTCTCCAGTACAGGATTTTCTTACGAGATTAAGAGTAATTGGTGTAGAGAACTGAGCAGAGGCCACTGCAGTGCCAGGGGAAAAAATGGATGTGCATGCTCTAACCTTCAGAAAATGTCTTAGTAAAGTCCAACACATCTGTCTCCAGCTTTTTTTAAGCAGCTTTGGCCCAGTATTATTTTCTTTCAAATCATCAGCTCTTTCAGACAACACAGTCTCACCTGCTACTCCTTGCACTTCAAGCACGCTACAACTAAGCTGATACGTTCATTCTTCCCACAAGCTTTGTTGTGGTTTGTTAGCCACTTCCGTTGTGTCGGCATCAGATCCTCCCTAGATCATTGCTGACAACGTGCGGGAGCACGTTGATGGTGCACTCTGTACAGACTTTCTCAGCACAGATCGTTTACATGGCATTTCATCGGAGTCTACAGTCGCTTGCCATTCATTATAAATCTCTCGCACAGCCAGCTCTCTCAGGTACTTCACACCTTTTTCTGTGCTGGTCCATTTGCTTGGATGGCATTTGATATCATCCTTAAAGGGATACTTGCCCTTTACGGCTGTCACCAGTTGCCTCCAGAGACTCAGAGTGTTTGTCTTTCCCTCAGTCACTTTATCGATACCTCCATCCCTGGCCAAGTTTCCCAATTGCCTTGCATCTCTGCTGTCCAAGTCGATGGTATCAGCCCCATTGTCCCAGCATTGGAGCGACCAGGAGGTAAGTGTTTCACCTTCATGATGACTAAAGTCTTTCCTTGTACTTCGCAAATCCTTCATGGAGAAGGATTTAACAATTATCTCTACATCTGAGTCCTCCTTCTGTGTTGACGATACCTGAGAAGGACCCAGTTTCTGCACAATATGCTGTTAATTTCAGTAGTTAGAAGAGGTCTAGCTAAAAAGTAAACTTACTGAACAAATTTCGTCCTGTTTTACCTCAGAACAGGACAAACTTGTTCCATAAAATATATTTTTTAAATGCTGTAAAGACATTAAGATAAATAATAGTAGCCAAAACTATATGCTGGGGTCTGATACACTAGGCTGTGGTCTGATACACTAGCTAAATTAGCATGCCTTTTCCCACTCTGATGACCTGACCTTCAACTTTTCTAGTTTTATTTAAATTTAATCACCTAAGCTGAAACTGTATATACCAGCTGTCTGTCAAGGACTGATAATTTCTCTTCATTTTAATGACAAAATTTTGTCAGAAGTGTTCTGTTGCTAAGAAGAAGACATTGCTGTGCTGAAGTTAAAAAGTGTTGGCAACACATACATAAGTCCCCCTTAAACTGGGTAGCAATTTAATATGTTGTGGCTAGAAATGCATCAGAAGAGAGGGCAGATCACAGAACAAATGTCAGTCTGTTTTCCAGTCCTGATGGCACACAGCAATGAGGCAACACATCTCACATCTGCTCACATCTGCTACTGAAGAGGGTAGCCAAGCTGTAGGCACAGTGATAAGACTGATACTCCAGTAAGGAAAGTAACCTCCCCTGCTGCAACCAGTGTCAACAGGTTCCTTTTCCACCCTGAGAGACAGTAATGCTATCTTTTACAGCAGGTACAAGATGGCTGACAAAAAGAACAGGGAATAAATACAGCTGATGAAATTAAAGACTTTCTTAACACTTACCAGTCCTTCCATGATATTTTTTTTTTTTTGCTTTTCATGAACCATAAATGCAAATCCAGAAAAAGCAAAAGGGGGCTGTTGGTTTGGAGCAGGCCAGTGCTTGTAATGAAGATCTGAATGTCTGACTGGAAATGCTGTGCAGAAGTAGCATCACACTATTCTCGGTACCTTTTCAGGTCTGTTTATTTCTGTGAAAACGATGCTCTGATTCTGTGTAAGAAAGTATCGTGTGGCATTGTAATTAAAAACCACATAACAATATATATGCCGAAAAGAAAGGAATCAAAGTTCAGTGGAAACTAATCCTAGAAGCTACTGGCTTTTGAAGATTGATTATGCAACTCCAATAAAAATCTTGTTGGGTTTGATTATATAGCTATAATTTTGGATGTACAGTATTTGCTACACTTTAAGATACATATATATATAAACTGTCCTATTGTAATTGATTCTGTAGAAACTATGATTTTTCTTGTTAATGATAAGTGTATATACACACATACACACACTTCATTAGTCCACTTAAACACTTCAATAGCAATAAAACCAGATCCTTTATCCCAGGTCCACCCTTGAAATCCATATGCTTTGCAACACTATGGTCTTTCACTTAATTGCCCTTCCCTTGCCTCATCTGCTCAGAGCCTGAATTCATCCCTGGATAAGCTTGTTGCACTACATCTTGCTGGTGAGGAATCCACTCCACAATAACCAGATGTTTAATGGCATCCTACAAGAGGATTTGGATTCATGGAATTCTGACTGCATCCTAATTCCATGCTAAACATTGCCTACAATTACTACAGCTTTATTTCCATAGCCTTCACCTCTGTGAAGTCAATTCCTTCCTAGATCACAGCATTCATAAAAAGGTTAGATTGTAATTTACCACAGTTAATTGAGACTTGATATGTTTTGGTGCCTTCTGTTGCATCTGCCTAGCAATATGTTTTGGTATTATTAAATAACCAATTTACTGTGTCCTTCATGTGTCTGTTTTAAAATCCTTCATTCTCTTCCTTTATGAAGTTACACTTTGCTATGATGATGGTTAAAAAAAAAAAAAAAGAATAATTATTACTTGTTTCCAGCATCAGCAAAGCAATTTAGAGCATTGCTAATACCATTGTCAAGCAAGCAGTTCCTTTTTTCTACAACAAGCATTTGATGTAGTCAGAAAATGACATACATTACAGTTCACTTATATTACTAGAAAGTATGAAGAAAATTCTATCAAAAGCTTCTTTAATCATTATTCCCTTCTCTTTCTCTTCCCACCATCTCTACCAAATAACAGTCCAGTTGCTTTAACATCTGTGAATGTGGTGCTGTATTCAATGCCCATGAGAAAACAGAACACACATTGAATAAAGACAACTCTGTTAATCATAACCTACCTTTCATCATAGCTCTTTCACACATTTTGAGAGCATCTGTGGATTTCTCTAAGCAACGAACAGCAAGCCTTTGATATTTTTGCAAAGAAATATAACCAGTTAGTGAAAATGTACTCACAAACTCCAAATACCTTATTTCTTGTCTACTTGGATCTCAACAAAGAGACATACCCATACAAAAATACAGGTGTGGAGTGTTTTGGCTAAGCCACGGGAGGGAGTTGGTGAGTAGGCTGACAAAAAAAAAAATAATCCTTTTCACTGCTCTTGCAAGGCTGTGCTTACTTATGGTGCTTGCACACACACACAAAATCAGCCTTCTTTTCAGGGAAATTGACTAGAATTCCATGGAAATTTGAAGAGCAATGACTGCCCACCTGCTCACAACCTCCACCTCACTCTGAGCACGTGGATCATGCTCTCTGAGTGCACCTTCAGGATCTTTCTGAATAGAGCTGCAGGCAAAAACGTAGTTTAAGGCAGCATAGGATAACTTGCACCTACTTGAAAAATAACCAGCTTGGACTGAACCTGATATTTTCTCACTGTGTCGAGGAATGGAGGAAGGAAAACCTGGATGAGACAGAGCATCATTTTTTTCTTAATTATGCACTGTGTATTTCTACAAAGAGAGCTATTTCTGAAATCTGGCAACATTCCCATATATGGAAAATAACAATATATATTTCTTATGGATGGTACATAGAAGACTGACCACGACTGAAATATATACAGATTACACGTACAGTAACGACTTTGCAGTTAATGTCAGCCTGATTGCCAAGGTCTTGTAAGAAGGTTGACAGTTCATATATCTGACAGCAGCAGCATGGCTGACTCATTAGTCACCATTCCCTCTCATTCGTCCTCTTTCAAGTCTGGAGCATGTACAGAGGGTACTAGGTCTTCTACCAAAAGCAAATGCCATTTTCAAGTACTTTGTAACTGAACTTACAGACAATCCACAATCAGATTCTCTCTTTGATTGATCCAAATCAATGTGGATCAAAAATTAATAAAAAGAGGCAAGAAAGCATCATTCTGTGAAAACAAACTCTTACATGATTCACTTTCTCTGTAAGGTTCCTACCTTGCCAAATGCAAGCTGCCCAATGTCACCTTAAATAAATTTAGACATGGTTTATAATACCAGAGCAGCAGAGTTACTTCTTGATCTTTGCTGAATAAAGAATTTTACACTATAGGCACTGAAGGCTTTCTAGGTCTTTGAAACATAAATCTCTCAATCAGGCACATAAAGAAATCAGAACAAGAGCCACCGTAGAGCACAATCCAGCTTGCTGAAGTCAGAGACTTTGAAGAGTCCATGGCAAAATTAAGAGTAGGACTGCCTTGCCTCAAACACATTCAGAAAAAAATACTCTTTCTTACTTTTTAAGTAGAATGTCTATGTAATTATTTCTTAGAACATCATTAGTATTGTGATTGCTTGTGTAAGCTCTGTTGCGATGCAGCAAGGTGAAAAAAGTACTTGATGGTACAAGGACACTTACACCAAGCGTGAAGAGAGAGTGAGACAGACAAATCCATCACGCTTAGCCTGCAGATCCAAGTGCACAAAGCAAAGAATGCTAAAAACCTACCACACATGCAAATAGAAGCAACAAATGAAAGCACAAGAGATATGCGTGGTGGGATAAAATGGGGAAAATACATTCTTACTGGTGTCAGGAAGGAGTCGAGACACAATGATCAGACTAGCATCTTCAAAGCAAGAATGTGGAGTATCCAGTTGGAGATATTGAAGCCTAATTTTCAAAGTGCTGAAGATGAGCAAGTCAAAGGCAGCCACAGCATGACAAAAAACAACCCAATGGATTTACTGCTGAGAACACAGAACCTAAGCAATTTTGAACATTTCCATTTGAGTCTCTATTTTCCACTTCTTAACATTCCAAGGGAACAGAATTTTTAAAGGCCCGCTCAGCAATAAGGAACCTATTAAATGACATGGAGTAACATATGCAATCGGAAGTAGTCACCTTATTTTAACATGACAGCTCCTTAGAAAAACAATAATACAAATCCTATTCTTGCATAGAACAATTGGAGTTATTTTACTAGTTATTGTTATGATTATTATTGTTTATTGTACTACAATTCCACCAAAATAAATTATAGAAACAAAACAGCCATGTAAATAATAAGAAATTAACTAACACAGGAAAATAGAACTGCTTAAGAGCTTTTGTTGGTGTCATTGTAGTCTTATGTTATGCAGGCTTAAATTTGAAGTACAAAAAACCCAAATGGGCCTAATACATGTACATGGAAGTTTTTCTAGTACAATTCCAGTAATCCCACTGACCACAATGATATCAGTTCTGTGATAAAATGGAAAATCAGATGAATAGGAATGGTCCCTAAGCACACGCAAAGAAAATCTAAGAAAATATAACAGAACAAAATAAACTAGAACAATAAAAATATTAATATGTATTAATATACATCTTGTAATAATAAATTACAACAATGCCAAGTAATCAATTTTATTAAAGGTGCATATATTCAGTGAGTCTGTCCTCTCACGAAGAAAACAACAAAGGAAAAAGTAGTACCAGTTTGCCTGCAGTGAGGGAGCTGAGGGAAAATATTTTTCTGTCTTCTAATCTTCTTGTTTGAGCTTTGTATTTCTTCAGTTTTCTCTTCCTCGGCAGATTCCATATCAGCTTTTACTGCCACCTTGTTAGGGATCACATTGTTTTGCTGCAGCCTATTAGATGCATGAAAGGGCCAAATGTGAAAAAGGCGTTGAGATCTTGACATATGCAGTGGCAGAAGGCCAACCGAACCCACAGACTAGAGAGACAGAAGGGCTGCCAACTTACAGGCACCATACTGATAGATGTACACAGCTACAACTCTGAAATTGACTTGTCAGTCTGCAGCAGACCTGCAAAACTCATAAAACATTTACTGATAAGGCAGTATGCAGACAACACAGCTAAGGACTTTTCACAATGTCAGCACTATTGCTATTACCCAGAAGGCATCTTCAAACAAAATTTTTGTATTTAATTACACACAACAGCTTCACAAGAAAAATAGTGACCCTGTCATATTTTTAGATTTCAAATTTGCTGCACTGGGCCATCAAAAGCATTTCCTTATTCCACTAGCAGAAAATATTAAACTTCAAAGAAGAGAAAAGTCATGATTTACATGTAAATGCCATGTCATTTGTTGCAGTCTTTTTATATGTAAGTGATGACCCGGCAAAGTGGAATAAAGCTGTGGGTTTTTAATTAGTTTATAGGGGAATTTCTGCAGGGTTATAATAAGCAAGTCTAGAAGAGATCTCTTTGCAAGTCTAGCACTGTTCAGTCTATGCCATGATGATTCCCCTCGTGTTCCAGGTGCAATTTCCCCATGAAAATTAGGACCATGTATTCCCACTTGAGTTCACTTGTAATGACATCATCCCTAGATTATCTTCCCTATTTACAGCTATAAGTTATAGCAAGAATTTGTTGGAACTTGCAATTTTCCTCTCGCTCCAGACAGAGTTTATCATCTCCCACCAGAAAAGATCCTATTGCCTATCTTTCCTTGTTGACTCACTCCCACCCAAAAAGTTTATCTCACTTTCTACATGTATTGAAGGAATAACATAGTCATAGTCTGTCTTGTAGCAGAGATGGGGGAAAAAAGGGTTCAATATAATCAGTCAAACTGCCATGGACTAATCTTCCTTTGTCTTGGATGATACATGCAGACTGTGCACTCCCAAGTCCAGGCTGCTTCTCTGGTTGTTGGATTCACAGGAATGCATTGGTTTGCCTCAACTCCCTCTGTTTTATGTTCAGACCCTTCTCTTCCAGAATTC
>VZSZ01003986.1:18329-29854 GCA_013398815.1 Ibidorhyncha struthersii
CCATGTTCTGAGATTTTCTGCCTTGTTCTGTCCAGGTTGAATTCTTTGCAGTTTCTTGCACCTTGCGATCACTTGTAGTCCCGCTGGATCTGAAAAATAAGTGACCAGCCCACTGCTGAAAGTCATTTTACTGAACAAACATCTCCCCATATGTATCAGAATTTCCTCCATACCTTCCTGTAAGGTGACATAATGAGCCAGTAGAAGGGATTATCAACCCCAAATTATCCACATATTCATTGACCACAAAGTAAGAAATTGTTAGGTCATTATTTTCAACATACAGCCTCCTCCAAACAAAAGTATACATATGATTCATTGGCTTGTCCTTGGGATGGTGTCACAGTAAAGCTGATAATAAGCTCTATTCCAGGATCCTACTGTTGACTTTCACATTCACAAAATCTGACACTAGGCAATTCAATGCTACAACAGGCTTTATCCCTGACATTAAATTTTCATTTGCAATGAAGAATTTACTTCTATTTTCAAGAAAACAGGTGGTATCAATCTGAAACTAATGGCATTCAAAGTTAATCAAGATTTCTTCAGACCGATGCAACTGGAATACCCCACAGACACATTAGATGAAAAGTTCTCCAGTATCAGCCGACCTTGTGAGGAACGTACAACAGGATTCCTGTGATGTGACTCCTGCTTCAACAAAGAACGCGTCTACTCCTTCCTGCTGGTTGATTCCATTAGAATATGAGAAACTACTGCCATGGTCATATATTTATGTGGTCATCAGATCCAGAGAACCTGGACAGCTGGAGACACCTCTGTGAAAATTCTGAAGCAAAGCTACAATTGAATCTATTAGCCTGAAAGATAATACTCTGCTGCACTCTGGGTCCCAGGTCCTTCTCTGTTCTTTAGCAGGTGAAAAGTGGACAAAAGTAGGGGGACATGCTGGCACAGAGGTCTCCTCACAAATTGGGCTGGGGCAGAGTTCAGTGTTCACTGCCGCATACACAAACACACACATATGAAATTACATACACATAAAGCAAAATCTGCAAAGAGCTTCTTGAATACTTTCTGCTGCTGCCACGGGAAGGGGCTGCCTTCTGTGGGCTTCTGAACTAGCTGCACTGACACTGAGCAGCATTGCAGGGTCACTTTCACGCGGTCCTTTTGCTAGCACAGGACAAAATAAGCTGCTCACTTGTTAAAATACTCATGTTTTTCAGTCACTTGATAACCTTACCATGCAAATTTGCTGTACTGCAGTTAAGTCCTGATGCATGGAGGGACTTTATGTCCTTTTGGATGACAAAGAGTTTTCACTGCTACTTCTCAGAAGCGTTTTGCCTCTCTAAAGGCTATTTTCAGAAAGATTTGTTTGTTCTCGTAGGACATTTCTGCCAGAACTGTGAAAACATGGTTAACCTGCCATGGATAAACTTAATTATAAAGCTTGCTAAAAGCACAGGTTGAAGTCCTACTTGCTGCTGGTGACTACAAGTTTCTGTCTGGCTAGAAAAGCCAGCTTCTTCCATACCAGCAGCATTTTCATGAAAACATGGAACACTTCAAAAATAAAAAGGTAATTTCTTATGTTTTTCTTTCTATTTCCTACTTTGTAGTTTACTGATCTCTAGCTAAAGGATTTCTTAGAAAGTAATACAAGGTAGGCTAAAGCCCTACGGCAAAGCCTCAAGATTTCTCCTTTGGCTACTCTAACTAATGAACTAGAAATCCTTACCTCCTGTACTGCACTCTTCCCTTATCAGTTTTAGATGGACCTCTGGTGTGAAGCAAGCATCATTATCCTCATTTCACAGGCTTAAGAACTGAAGCACTAGAAGGCATAAGCAGGACTGAAATAGTTACAAGGTAGAAAAGAAGACACTAATAATCACAGTAAGACCCATGTGTCCTGTGAACTACTGTCAACAATACCGCTCACATGAGAAGGAAACAATGACCACACCACTGTACAAACTGCTTGCATAATTTGCACTAAAATATAGTCTCTTTGATACTAACAGCTGTGTGTAAGGTTTACTTGCCACACTGACTGAGCATTCACCTGGCTCCTCTGCAGTGCACTGCATTCATTTCTCCTCCTTGTTCCTAGCAGGCTTTTGCTGCAGCTAATGCACTGAGAGAGATGCTTGGCCATTTAAGGCTTTCCTACAACCATGAAAATTTGGGCTATGACTTCCAGTGTGGCTGAACCAAAGCCCAATGACTAAACTTCAACATAATACTGCCTCCAAACCATGGGACAATTTCAAATATCAGCTATTTCCTTAGAGCTACAGCTGCTGGTGTTCATTTCATTGCAGTTCAGGGAGGTCTGTAATTTGTCAGCCATCCCTTCATCTAAGTTTGTGGAGATATGCTAACACTTGGTGGTTCCCCTGTTCATCCTGGGTTGATAGATACTTTGCTGGCTTTTCTCCCCCAGCTCCTGCAGAAATTCTGTCTTTCTCAGAAGAAGTTTCAAAGCATGGAGAAAGGATACACAGAATGAAAGCTGTAAGGGTCAGGTTTATCTTCCATGAGCAATGCTTCGTAGTTATGGGAGGGTAGATGGAAAGGACCCCTCATGTTTCAGAAGTCTCTAGAGGAGGGCAGAGATCTTTTCTTAAGATGGAAAAGCTAATCTGCTGCTGCATCTTGTCCACCTCCCTTCCTTCCGCCACGTGTGGTTCCCCTGTCAGTTCCAGAGTCACAGTCATACCCTGGAGCCTCACGGTATGGAGTGAAAGTGTAATACTTGTGAGTATCAGTCATCAGATAACACTGGGTCACAAAAATATTTTAATGAGGAAATGTCAAAGGAAAAATCTGCTTCAGACACCCCTTTATTTTTGCCCCAGTAACAAAAGAAAAGAAAAACAGCCTCTTTGTTTTCCACTGATGTAGCCCTATTAGATAGTGTCACACCCCGCTCACTAGAGAGGCGGGGAAGTGACTCAGATTTGCAAATCCCCAGCAGTGTGGACTAAGGTGAGACAACTCTCAAGGTCCATACAAAAACATTTATTAGATTCCCACAGTGATTAATATGTGTCTTAACTAGGTTCACGATAATTGTTTACGTATACAACAAATTATGGCAAACAGTAAAACAAAGTATGGCAAGTGGTAAGGTACGCCTTGCGTTACTTAGCAGCAGATATACAACAAATTATACCATGAATTATGGTGAGTTCTAAGGTATGCCTTGCGTTATGTACTTAACTTTAAAAGAAAAAGAGAAAAGAAAAAGAAACATAGGGATAGAGAAAGAGAGAGAGAGTGTCCTGGTTTGAGGTAAAACAGGACCAAGAGATAAAGAGATCACCGGTCCTGGTTCCAGCATTGGTCCAGCCAACAGGGGTCTCTGGTTTGTAGAAGTGCTCCTCTTTGGATCTCCAGGGAAAAAAGTCTTCTCTTCTTCTTCCTCTTAGGGGCACTTACTTTCCCCTTTCATGTTTGCAGTATCAGTAGAACCTGCCCCGTTGTTACGGTGCTCAGATTTCTCTCCCCTCAAGGTGACATGTAGCATGATTTGGGTGAAGAGATGAGTCCTATAGTCATGTATGTTTAGCATGATCTCCATAATCTTCATTAGCATATGCAGGGTGTGAGGTTTAATATGCATTTTGTGGATAATGAGGCAAAGGTCATTCATCGGACACGATGGCCTCGAAAACAGAGAAACTAACAAGCTTTACAAGTTGAGCAGAAAGCCCTGTCTTCGCAAGACTTCGCCCCCACAGACGCATCCTGTGCTGTCCAGAGGAGTTTTCTCTCCTGGGCCTCACAAGAGATAAGCAGGTGTTAATCTTGTCAGTTCTTCGAGCACAAGGCCAATATTGTCCAGGACTGAAGCCATATCTCAACATCCTTGGAGTGTTTGAGACATTCCTCAGTGAGGCTCAGAGGGCACACACCCCTGCCCCGTCTTTCATCTCTCACAGTTTGTTTCTGGGAATTTACAAGTCGTCTCTTACAGATAGGGAGACTGGTTTTCATTTCTATGTGACCCTAACTGCCAGGTAACACTTTAAATTTTCGCACTGTTTTACTAATCCTTCTAGATGTACTTTGTTTCCCAGTCTTTCTGAAAAATGTAAACAAGTATGATTCAATGGCACAGTTCCAATGCAACATCTTATACTCCACCTATGCTTATCCTAAATTTTGAAGATCCATAGGAACTCCAGCATCAAGCACAGTACAGAGCATTCTGCAGAAGTTAGTTGTCAGAACCTACTTACACAATTTTCCCCAAATCTCCTCATTTTCTGTCAGTTGCAATTGGGCCCATTTTCCCAGACGCCAAAAGTAAATATGCACATTGAATTGCAACATGATTTTGCTAGTACAAGCTAGAATCACATTATTCCTGGATGAATTCAGCATAATTTTTCTTCTGCTGCTCTCTTTTTTTTTCTCCAAGTCCACCTTCATGTTCTGATTTCCTGACTTCTGCCATTACTCAATACTTGTCTATCCCAACAACAATGCAAGTTGTATATTTTCCTCCGTACTGCAGCCCAGACTGCCTGCCAGAAAATAATGTTAACATTCCTTTTAAAGAAAATAATATCTGCAAACTCATTTCAGGGATTAAGGTTTCCTGTCCTCCCCTCCAATTTCTTATGCTCATAATACTGAATAGGTAAGGTATTTAGGGCATAGAGGCCACTGCAAATGGCCTTCCCCTGATTATTATTTAGAGGTTGCTAACATTAATATGAATATAGG
This sequence comes from Ibidorhyncha struthersii, assembly GCA_013398815.1. Taxonomy (NCBI): domain Eukaryota; kingdom Metazoa; phylum Chordata; class Aves; order Charadriiformes; family Charadriidae; genus Ibidorhyncha; species Ibidorhyncha struthersii. The sequence continues at coordinate 23,037 of VZSZ01003986.1, forward strand.
TTCTGAAAGTGCCTTGAGATCCAGTTGTGGAGCAGGACTCTATTAGAAAAAAACAATACTTAAATACAGACTGAAGTGATGTCCCTATCACAAAGACTTTACAGTCTACAAAATAAGACTGTCAAGAATAACTACAATTCACCAGATGTGTACAGAACAGGACTGCCAATCAAAAGTGTTAAAAAATCACGAGTCATTCCCTAGAAAATGGTGAGGCTGGCTTAAACGTAATGAGATTTTTAAAAATTATAAAAGATGAGTTCTGATTGCCTTCAGGTAAGTGCATTACCATTATATTTTTCAACTTTTTCTTCACACCCTTTTGGGCTATAATCTTAGTTTACAGCTGGATGTTAATATTCTAATGTGTTCAGGGAACTAAAAAAGCTGAGGCTTCGACACAGCCCACTAATACTCCGAGTCTTGTGATAAAGCTCCTGGTGACAAGTTGGCAATGCAATGATTGTTTAGCTCTGGCTAGAAAGCATGTCAAGGGCACCCAGCATTTTCAAGTTCTTGAAATAAACCAAAAGGTCAGATCATGTGCCTGTAACTCCTTTTTGAGAGTTGCATAGCCAATAATTCTGAATGCCTTTCTCCACTTCACCCTCCAGATCTATAGGTATGTAAGTTAACCTATTTCCTTGAACTTGCTCAACGTTCTCCAAATTAGTGTTCACCCACTCATCCATTTCAATGTGTTACCAAGAGACTTGAGCTTTAAAATAATTTTGTCATTTGCTATCATTATCTTCTATCAAGAAAGTGTTCTGCTTCATTATGTCTTCATTAAAATAAGTCTCCAAATGGCATGTGGGTGAACAGAGCCCTCCAATTCCATTTACGCCATTTGTGAAGAATGGTAAAGAGCAACCGTCTGCAAGAATCAATAATTTTATAATTACATATGTATTAGAGTAGCTACATGTATGATATATCACCTAATGAGTCATTCTGCACAACTGCTGGAGCAGCAGCAGAATATTATCCTATACTTTGCCCTTTGTTCACCATCACCGTATGTATTAATGTATATGCACTTTGCACACAATGGAGACAAAACAATGTTATTCCAACATGGTGAGGCAATATCATCATCTTCATTTGGTGAAAAATTTATTATTCTACTAATAAAATGGTATTTGTTTAACACACTTTTACCTCTCAGTTTTTCAAGATGATAAGAGCTGATTGCCAATACAGTGAGGATCCAGCCTTCTCACACGGTCCTGGACGTCAGATGCCAGTGCTACCGTAAAGTAACTCCTGCTCTGATGTGGAGGTGCCTTGTAGGTATTGAGAGCACTATTAAATACATTTTGTCTTTTGCAACAGCCGATAGCAAGTCACATCTACAAAGAATAATGCTTCACCCACGGACACAATATCTTGGAAACATTTATCAGGTCCAGTTCAAATTGCTGTTAGTCATTTGCCTTAAGCAGCGTACATTTCTGAGTCAGCAGGTGGCAAGGTATTGCAGAAATCAAAAGGTCAGCCTCCATTCCAGACTGCAGATGTATTTATCTTCTCTTTCTGATCCTATCTTAATCGCATTTGGCCCTATCCATCAGTTGAAGACAGCACCTTTATGAATTCCTATGGACATTTCAAAAACAGTTACTGAATACAGTTTTGCCCATGAAGAGATCATCCTTCCACACAAACCCCATCCGTGCCATGCTGATATTATCTGCCAGGCATTTTTAAATGCTTTGCAGAAACTCGGAAATTTTTTATCATCGTGCAAAATGAGTTAATTTCTTGTTACTACCAGAAGTCTTTCTCACATGAGACTAAAGAAGGGTGCTATGACAAATATGCGTTGTTCATACTCATCCTTGACATTTTGTGTAACTACGAAGGAAAACTGTTTGCATTCATGTTGGTCTACCTCTTTTCATGGACACCTAATCACCTGAATAATTAAGCCAAAGGAAGAACCATTTTTAAAACCTTCATCACAATATGCACATGGATTTACATAGCTGCTGGCTCATGATCACTTCACAGGTATGTCATCATACTTTCTAGGCAAATGAGAACTGCTGGACTTTGTAAAACATATCTGTCCTTGGTGACTTACAGAGCGTGGCTTTCCTTCAACCCTCTGTAAATAGTACGTAGCTACCATTTAAATCTTGATTTGTGAAACACATTTCTATGCCACCTTCCCACTCTGCTTGCCTACCTTTCTACAACATAAAAGGTCTGCAGCCAGGCAAACGTACAAGCATTGTATGACATGTTTACACTACATAAAACAAGAAAGAAAAAATTCAAAGCATTTATCACTGATAGGAATGCCTTTAATTATCACAGAGGCACAGTCTCTTCCAGCTTTCATCATCATCTGTGACAATATTCATGATATTCTTAGTGGGAACAGGAACACAACTTAGAAGAAAATAGAAGTGATCTAGAACAGAGTGTTCCAGATCCAAGGTTTTAAAAGTATAACAGGTACACCATTATCAAGGAATTCTAATATGTTTTCATCATTACTCTTTTATGTTAGTTGGACACAGGTGAATTGTTCTGATCTCACAGTGAAAAGTGGTGGGTAAAACACTAATGTTTAGTTGAAATAGAATAAAACTGGGTTTTAGCAGAAAAAAAAAGATATTCAGCGTTAGAGGGCTATAAACTATCAAAATAAAAATCCCATCTTCAGCTGTCATCTTCCTCCCAGCTGTGATCTTATTGGCTCCAACAAAGTTAAAAAATCCCATTGATCTGGCACAGGATTTGAATTAATTAAAAAAAAAAGGGAGGGGGAAGAAAAAAGAAGACACTCCTCTCCTTCTTGATTTTAGGCCAAACCCGGACCATTTTACCTACAAGGAATGTATTTTCACCAATAACTCAACAATTCTGAAAAAAAAAACCTCAGTTGAGGAAAACACAAAGAATTACTAATTTGATAAGGTTTAGAGTGTCTTTGGTAAGACAGTAGAAAAACCTATGCAAACAAGATAAAGCAGCTACTGGCAATCTTACTGGAAGTTATAAATTGATAATAAGGATCCCCCTGTGTATTCAGGCCCAGCTACTGGAATAGAAATAAATACAGCTTTAAAATTAAAAGAGTGGGTTGGATTAGTTAAATACACCAGTATGGGATCTGGTAGTTTAAAACCAGCCTACACTGGATTAAAAAGGATCTCTGTGTGCAAAGACATTACTGCCATGAAACCAGTATTCCTGCCCAAAAATAAAAGCCAGCACCCCATCAGCTCTGCCCCTGGGGACAGTCAGAGCATCTGTCAGAGAGGTCTTGTTTATTTATTTCACAGGTTGGCTCAAAACCAGAATATTTTTTCTGCTTACCCAGCTATATTATGTAGTGTATATGGCAGTTAAACCTTGGGGTCAGATGTCAGGACGCACAGGTTCCAGGCTATAAGCAAAAATCCTGCAATTTAGGGCACTTATTTACAGTAAAATATTCTTACACACATAAGACACAGCTTTGTGCATTTCCTTGAGCCTCATTTGGCTCTTCACTGAATTGCATCCAGAATCACACTTCTCATTTTTGTCCCTACTTTCAGCCTTCGTATTTGGCTAGAAAGCTAGAGAGTGGAACCAAAGCAAGGCAACTTTGCTAATAGCCTAATTCTGGAATTCAGAGATAAAAGCGTTGTGCTTGGTGGCTCATGCTTAGTTAACTCCATAAAGATTTTACTCTTCAACTTACTAGAATACAGTAAGACAAAAGAATTTCAGTTACTTTAATGATAAAAGAAGCCAGTGCAGCAACATGGTCCAGTGCCAAAGGATGACAACTGGAAATGTTCACAGTATTTAGAAATACTATCCTTTTTATTGGATTAGTTTCTCATTAAGATGAGATATATTAGACAGGAATTGATTATTCTTTGTTTTGAAATCTTGTATGTGCTCCCTGGCTTTACGGTGCTAAAAAACAGTTGCAAACTTCCCACCTGGTGCACTGGCTTCAAACGAAAAAAACAAACTCAATTATTCCACCTACATTCTAGGTAGATTACTAGCCCCTGTTTTTTTTTTTTTTTTTTTTTTTTTTTTTTTTTTTTTATTATTAATCTTTGCCAAATACTGTTGTTTTAGCAAAGCATTTTAAAAATGCCATAATCACAATTTCAGCATTTCCCTGTGATGTGATTTCTTACCTGTGGTCAATTACGAGGAAAAGGCACTTCATTATTTTTCTATGGATCAAATCAACTGTCAACAAAGCTTATACAAATAATAATAGGCTGACCTAGGTAGAAAAAGTTGAAGGACTAAATACTTAAAACTCAATTGCTTTTTCCTCTCGTAACTAAAATCTCTGAAGATACTTTTTAAGGAGTATGAAGAGACAAGTTTCCACTTGCTACACTGTGCCCTGCACTGCGCTGTGTACATTGTTGTAGGACCTCTGCCTCTTCCAGCATTGAAACACTCAAATGCCTCAAAGAGTCGAAAACATTCCTAGCTTGTGAAATTACTTGCTATATTCTTAAGTAATTCACTTAAAATATTAAGACGGTTCTACATGTTGTGAATGAATGTTGAGACACAGGGCTACACACATATCAGGTCACCATGTGGTAATAACTTGTCAATATATTAGTTATTTATGTATTTATGTATGATCCTGGTCTACAACAAAGTACCCTGGGTTAGCTTCAAGAAAAAAAATCATACATGTAAATGCACGTCAGTTTTTCCCTGGCAAATGTTCAGATCTTCAAGACTGATTCCTCTGTACATTTCATTAACAATAAATAAAAAAAAAAAAACACAAAAATAAAACCATGTCATCACACATACAATCTTACTCATAATCTACTCCGAGATTTTTGTAACAGTGAGCAATATAGCTAAAGAATGTATTCCTATCATCTGTACATGAGATTTTTTTACACATGCATCCTATTTATTTCATAGTCATCCCAGGATGTCTTGAAATCACACAAAGCTAAAAATGGTTTAAATAGAATTTAGATTTTTGTTTGCTCAGCAGCTGTGCTTGGTAGCTGTACAGGCAGCTAGTCTCCTAAAGTATTAGTTCTTTTGGTCTTTTTCCATTGCTGAGTTCATTTTTAAAATAACTTCAACATTTCAAGAATGATCCATGGGCTTGGGCTACCTTTAATTCTTTTCCATTTTATTGGGACACTTTTATTGCAGTTTTTTCTTCTATAGCTCCCCATACAGAAACTGCCAGCTTGACTCCACATCCAGGATCAAAGCCAATGTCTGTCATTCTGTAATAGGAAGATCAAATTAAAACCAGCTTGCTCATCAGGATCTTTAAAACATCTTTATTTCACCTGCGTAAGTCTTTTTAAAAATGCCTCTTTAAGTTTCTATGCATGCCATAAGTTATCAACTTCTTTTTTTCAAGGTCATGTCTATGGAATTATATTTGATGAAGTGAAAAAAAAGAAAGACAAATTATTAAGAAAAAAGCCTAGTATTTTGGCATGCTTTTTTTCTTAAATATTTTTAGGGACAAAACACTAGCAGAAAAGAACAGAAACATTGTACTGTGGCAGGAAACAAAAAGTATGTGGAGGTCTTCAATACAATTTAATGTATATTGTTCTATTGTTGCAGAACATGGAAATAAGATTTGACTCTAGCCATCACAAGTTATATAGCATAATTGTATTACGTTTTTTCTAAGGTTGCACAACTCCTCTAAGATATTGCAAGCTCCAGGAAGGCACATATCAGCTACAATCACATTGCTTTATACCAGCAGGGGGGCATTTTTTCTGCACTGAGTGCTGCAGACAATTCTAGCTCTTCCAAAAAGGTACCATGAAATCCTTAATGTGAAAAAAAGATACTTAAAGCATTAAGAAAAACACACAAACCATGGAAACTCCATGAAGAAAAAGTAAATTCTAACATAATTTTAGCTCGTTTTCAGGAATCATTGTATTGCTGTTATTTCCTCTACCTCACCAAAGCAGCTCAAAAGAAAAGAAGAGTAGGTAAGAAGTGATACATGAAGAAAGTGAGTAGACAGAAAATTAAAGGAAGGTCTAAACTCTGAAGTCGTATTGCAACTAATTTTGTTGCTACAGTCCAGAGACACACCACCACACAGAATTACAGCATCACAGAATGGTCAGGGTTGGAAGGCGATCTGGAGATCATCCAGTTCAACCCCCCTGCCAGAGCAGGTTCACCTACAACAGGTTGCACAGGATGGTGTCCAGGAGGGTTTTGAATGTCTCCAGAGTCAGAGACTCCACCACCTCTCTGGGCAGCCTGTTCCAGTGCTCTGCCACCTTCAAAGTAAAAAAGTCTCTCCTCATGCTTAGATGGAACTTCCTATGTTCAAGTTTGTGCCTGTTACCTCTTGTCCTATCACTGGGCACCACTGAAAAAAGACTTTTCCCATCCACCTGGCACCCTCTGTTTAACTATTCATAAGCGTTGATAAGATCCCCTCTCATTCTTCTCTTCTCCAGACTAAAGAGACCCAATTCCCTCAGCCTTTCCTCATAAGAAAGATGCTCCAGTCCCCTAATCCTCTTTGTAGCCCTTTGCTGGACCCTCTCCAGCATTTCCCTGTCCTTCTTGAACCGGGGAGCCCAGAACTGGACACAATACTCCNGAAGCATGGGGTTATTCCTCCACAGGGGCAGTACCCTGCACTCGCCTGTGTTGAACTTCATAAGTTATGCTTTCTCTCCACGCTATTCTCCAGCCTGTCCAGGTCACACTGAATGGTGGCACAGCCTTCCGGTGTATCAGCCACCCCTCCCAGTTTTGTGTCATGAGCAAACTTGCTGATGGTACACTCTGTTCCTTCATCCAGGTCATTGATGAAT
>VZSZ01003986.1:36144-63017 GCA_013398815.1 Ibidorhyncha struthersii
CCCCGCACTTGAGAGCGAGATTGCAGTATACATAGTTCCTATCTGTAACGCCAGCATTGCAGAATCTTTAAGTGTCATAGCTATAGCTGTTCGCTAGGATTTGGTGAGCGCAGCAGCTATTGGAGCTTCTGTTTTGTGCTTTATGATATCACCCCAGCTGTCCATATGCCAAAAATTTATTATATTTTGTTTTAATGAAAATTACTGTTTTATATTATGGTATTAAGTAGTAATATCTCCCTATAAGAATATATTTTATTCACAGGTCTGTGTTTAAAAAAAAAAAAATAATTGTCAGGTGCATTCACACCTGCTAACTGTAGCTAGAAAGGCTAGGCTCCCTCTGTAATCAGATAAGAGGGGATTTCACACCTGCTTTTAAAAGCACTAGTTCCTTTAAAATTCATCCACAACAGAGGAGTGTCAGCACATGCTAGCATTACTGAAAGCCCACCAGTGCATTCTTACGTGAATGAATGTCTAGCAGGGCAAAGACAACAACAGAACAATTAGTCACGTGGCACTCTATCGACAGCCTCTCACCACATGGAAGGCCACCTTGTATCCAGGGAGCTCACCATACTCCTGAGGCTGCGAAGTGTCTTTTGCAGATGTAGCCTGCAGCCTCTAAACCCCATAAACCTAAAAAGTCTTTCTCCCAGTAAGTTGTTTCTGCCTCTGACAAGTGTAATATAAAATAGAAAGCCCGTTCTGCATGTGGTGTAAGGCTTTGCTGTTTTTCATTTCTACCTCCTTGTACCTTTACCACAAAGTGGCCTGTTAGCGTAGTTTGGGCTGTCTTCTGTAGCATTTCTCCTTGCTTGCACAATACAGGGTAAAGGTTGCAAACAATGAAGCAGATTAATTGCATCTTGAAATACACTGGCAAAACCAGAGCTCTTTTCTTCGCATCAGGAAAAAAATTAAAGTGACAGCTGAAAGGCCTCATGGGAAAGGTCTGCAAAAGGAGAAGGGCAAGTTACCATTGTCACATTACATTTCAAATTTACTCTAAAACACAGGAATATGAGATAGAAAGATACCTCCTGTGTTATCACATCTAGTGTACTCTACTGCTTCAGGTTACACCATTTTATATAAACTTCTGTAACATATCATGCTCCACCTTGAAGCCAGATAGGCTTCTTGGTGCTGCACATCTTCCTAGTAAGCTATATTCATCAGTCTGATTGTTGAAAGCCTTACAATTTCCAGGCTAAATGTATGCAGTTCAGTAGGCATGCATTTGTTAAAACATCGCTCTTTCTCTGCTGTTCAGCCATTTTCTGTATTTCTAGCTCACTCATCCCTATTGGACGATTGAGGGCAAACCAAGCTCTTTAATCTCCTTTCAAAAGGTAGGCTTCTCATTCTTTTCATCACTCCATAGTCCTTCTTTGTGTGTGTTCCAGTTTGAGTTCACTTTTCCTGAAGCCTTGATGAGTTTCACACAGTATTCCCCAACAGAACAGGTGCTTTCATCGGGACATGTCCAAATTCATGAGGAAATATAGGCTGGGAAAGAACTGACATTTTCCCCAAATTACTTAATTTACGACATAATCTTTATAAGATGGTGTTTATTATGTTAAGGTTGTAAGTACTGTACTTAAATTCACAAATCTAATAAGTCACTGAGTTTGTTGAAAAGCTGTGAAAGAGGCAAACTGTATCTCTGATACAACTTGATTTATCTCAACAGAGTTAAGGACTAGCCAAGGAGTGAATTCTTTACAATACCTCTCTGTTCTTGCTAGTGTACTGAGATACATATACAGATGAAGCATGATTGTAAATTTTTTTTCTTTCCTTCAGCTGTATTCTCCTGTCTTGGCTTTCTCAGAAGTTATATCTGTATACTGAAAATATTTGGAAGATATGTACACATGATATTCATCTACAGCATATTTAGATAAATGAGAGGAAACTAGGAGTTCAACAGGAGAGACTTAAATTATCAAACTGCTTAGCCATCTCCACATTGCCATCCTGTGCACTGGTTCAGTGTTCAACAGAACTGTGGTCACTCGTAGTCACAGGAGAATGACCACTATTTCCCTTTTCCTGGCTGAATGCTATAATCACACTTGGTTTGAGTGAGGGTGAAACGCCTCCTTTGCAGGGCAGTGTTGCAGAGAGGGCCTCTCTGTGTTATCAGTGACTGCTACAGGTTGCTCTGTGTTATCAGCCCTGCTACAGGCTCCCACAGCACAGAAAGTAGCGGGAGTTATGTGGCTTTGCCAGTTGCAGTTGCAGCTGCTGTGAGTAAGGGGAGTACCCCACACTGGAGAAGCTGGTTTTTACCCCTCTGGCCAGTGCTCCACCTTGCCTTCATTCCTGGAGGTCTGTCNATTCCTGGAGGTCTGTCACAGAGAGTCACTGTCCACCCAAACTTTTCTCACACTGCACTCAGATGACACTATGTCATTTCTGTGAAGGAATTTACAACTGCTGCACCCTCAACAGGTTAATCAGAGAGAGGACATCACAGTGGAGGAATGAGCACACCTTCCTCCAATACATTCCTATTAAATATTTTTCAGTAGACCAAGATCTGACCAAGATCTTCTGGAAGATTGCTGAGAGGACTTTTCTTCACATATCTTTGTAAGCAAGCTGCTACTCTGGGCAACACCAGCTTACAGAGAGTTAAGATCAGTTGCCATGCAATTATACCCCAGAGACTCTAAATCCTACATCAGTAGTTGCCTGCAATTTTCTAAGAATCTTGGGTTTTTTCAGTCAACTAAGAATCTTTTTAAGAACCTTGTTTTTTTCAGTCAAGTATGTTTATTAGAATTGTCAAGTAGAATGTAAAACAGTAAAATGTGTAACATTAGAAAATACTAATAATAATCAAAACAGAATAAGCAGAAATAATTTTATAAGTATTATTACAAGTAAGAATTGCTTCTACAACCTCTTTTTTAGTGTTCTGGAGTTGGCACTGTGTACTTCTTTGTAGTCAAGAGAGCCAGTGATATTATAGAAACTCTAGAAGAGCNNGACTGCAAAAATCTTGCCTGCCTGTGCTGCAGTTTAACATGTTTATATTGAATGTTTTGTACTGTGTTTCAAATCAAGTCAGTGAACTTTGTTTGCCAGCCTTTTCAGTCCCATGAATCATCTGCTATAAAGATAATCTAATTAAGACCTACCAATATGATAGTAGTAGTTGTATTTTAGTCTGTCATGTGAACAGCATATCATGTGAAATTATGAAGAGTTTAATCACTTTTTTAATAGCACAATCCATGTTGCTGCAGTACAATTAAATAATACCAGATTTGAACCATGAAAGGTGCCCACGTTTTTTCTTTTTGCAATGCCATATTAAAGCAAAAGTGCCTATCCGTATCAGCCAGAATGACTAACTGTGCTCCAGTGAAAGGGAGTTTCTACTGGAATGCTGGAATTATATGAAAACAGGAAAAATAAATACCACAACTTATTTCAGAGGGGGACGGGGTATAATTCAGAACAGATCATTTTACAAAACAGATTATTTGTTCTCCAGAAATATACACTGGATTTCTTTTCCCATTGTCTTTATGGTTTATTCCTAGTGTTCATTCCCATGATAAAGTCAGTGGGAGTTGAAGGCGATGTGCTGTTTCTGGGGTGTCACGCACACTGGTGGAGTGAGAACTCCCTGCCTATTAACACTGTTCCTCCCATATCAGTGTTGTCATCCATGAGTGCAAACAACACGTTAGGGAGTCCTACCTGTTAGATACCAGTTTTATCTGGTTTATATTCTATTTCAGTGAGAAATAGGACCAGGCATGTCTCTGTGTGGACTTCAGGTATTTGTTTATAAATGGTGAGTTGTTTTACCTATGAGTGAAGGTAAAGAAAGTAAAGGTGAATAGTATCATGCTATCTTGTTATCCAAGACGTAACCAGAACGAACCCACAATGGTAATGATATAAAGCAAGTAACTACGGTCACTTCATACTGCATATCCTGAACAGATTTAGCTACTCAGGGGTTCTGAGTTTTCAAATTCAAGATCTGAATTATGTTGACCCCACATAATTATACAAAAAAGGCTTCAGGATTTAGCCATCACTCCCTGAAAAATTGTAAATAGCTTGCACATTTGTTTGCTGAGGTGATTACTGAGAGGACAGCACGTTTTCACAAGTTTACAATAGCTGTAGGACAATCTGTGACACTCCCCATGTGTGCTAGTTTAGATGAGCCCAGAGATCGTGGAATTTGTTTGAACAGGGTGTGTGTTTCTTTTCTTACTTGTTTCCAAATCTGTGTCATAAACTGCAGCACGGTACTTGAAAAACATCATAGTCCTATAGTTGTTCCCATGCAAATAATTCGCCTTTTTCCTTAGACAACATTTCAGAAACAATGGGAATATGCAAAAAGACATACTCTAGATCTAGGGCAGATTGTGATAAACGAGTGTTCAGCAGATACCCAAATGTCACAGTTAGCTTTGCAGATATGTAGAACCTACAACATAATGGTCTCCCAAGACACATTTTACCTAATTTCTGTGGTTCACTCACACATACACAGGCCAGACTGGTTCTGCCACCTTATTATACACAGTCATCATCTCCTAGGCCCTTGAGAGCTTCAGGCTTGGCAGATGTGATGGATCGAGTGCTGCATGCAGTGCAGCCGGTTGCAGGTGCTATTCCCTTGCAGTGCTTCCTGCTACCCTTTCCCCAGGTAACACAACTCGAAATGGGTCATCCCATACAGATGAAGCATATATTCCCTCTAGCTTTTTATGCTGGGCCTACCTGAAAGATGGGTACCAACAGATTTTTCTTGGTATGCTCATTTTCAGCGATTTTCTTCCACTCTGTTTTTCTTCTCTTGTTCTTCTCACACTCACCCGTCACTTCTATTACTCTGTATTTATGGCCTGCCTTTGAAGGATTTTCTGTCTATTACTGAGCTTGTAAAAAGACTATGTGCTACCTGGGAGAGTAGTACCAAGGAGTCAAGGCATGTGTTGTTTCGTATGCGCTCAGACAAGAGAAGTGTCCTATGGCCTCTTCGTGTGTTGCAGTCCCAGGGACCCAGACTGCACCTTTCACTTTCTGTGTCACTGAAAAAATGTAGACACCATGCTGTACAGCATGTTCTGTACTATGCACAGTCACAAGAAGGTATTTGCCTTAGAAAATTAAATTAAAGCCATGGGATTGTACTGTTTTTTGCACCTTCATTCTTTCCTTCTGCCCAGTATTGCAGAAATCTGGACCTTTAGCAGTACATGCCATTAAGCTGTAAGTAGAGGATTGCTCTTCTAGTAAAAATCATAACCTAACTTAGCCATGTGGGCAAGAAGGAAAAGCTAGGAGAGGGGATGGAAAAGAAAGAAAAAATAATTTTGCATGGACAAGAAGAAAGGTGCAGTTGTTGAAACTGAGAAAACAGGAAGAGGGCAAGCAGGAAACATGAGGTTTTGCTCTTTAAAATAGCAGACATAAATTAGTCCATAAATCAAAAAATGAGACGTGAAGAGAACGGAAAAATCCTAATATATAGTAGAGGCTTTGCCTACTATAGGGTGTTTTACGGTTGTTGGAAGTAATTGCACGTGTAAGAATTAGTTTCAGAAATGGTGGGTATCAGTAGCATTCATGTAGAGAAATTAACATTTTATAAGACTTCAGTGTGTAATTGCTCAGGGCTGCTGTAATCAATGTGATGTTAAAAGCACTGGTGAAAATATGTGAAATATGTTTATGCTGGGCCACACTTCTTTCTGTGCATCGTAATTCCCAGGAAGAAAATTCTACTTGAACTTGGTTATTAAGATGAGGCTTTCTAGCTTCCTCTTGTTAGTGTTTCAAAATAAAATTTCTTCCTGCTTTCCCATGCTAAATTAAAGCGGCATATGCTAGATTCTAGCTCCAATTAAAAGGTAGCTGCATTTTACTGTAGTTTGTCACACTAGACAAGTTAATATGGATACAAGTGCTCTGTCTGGTAAAAGAATAGCATGAACAAGGAAGAGAGCACAATAATGTAATTTCAAGAGATTATTGGAATGAGGAAGTCTATTCTCAGTTACTGCCACTAGATAAATAACATCCTCACCAAAAAAAAAAAAATTAAACACATAGAAATATGTAAATGAAAAAGCTTAAGGAAACCCTACTAAAATTTTTGAGAGTGCATGGGAAGTTTTCCACTTCTAAGTGGAAAAGAGAACTCTGAAGAGTGAAAATGAGGGTGAATCTCTCTACCTGCTAGTAATCATGCTAAATGTACAATGATCAAACTTCCCAGCTGGTCAAACATGGCAGTCGCCACCCGGAATGAAAAGCCCATGGTTAGAACGTGTCCTAGTCACACCTGCTCAAAGTAAAGTGGTATTACACAACTTTTAATAAACATAAAGTAGAGTCTTGCTGCAATTTAAGCGTATGCCTACCCAAAGTTGTACGAATAGCTTGAAGACATGGAGACCCGTATGCTCAGATTCAGCTACTTACACTAGTGTTTTCATGACCAAAGCTGTAGCAACTTACTACAATACATGTAACTATTTTACAAGCAGAGTTTTATCTTGCTTGGGCTTACCTTAAAGTGCACACTAATTATTTTCAAAACATTTAGTTTAGTCACTAGATCAGAAATAGACCTCATTGTGTCTTATCATTCACTGATCAAGGGCATTTACGTAATATTGCAAATATCTTCAAGGGTATTAAGATTCAAGATTGTTGCAAGGAATTTAAACTGTCCATGTTCTCTGGCACAGATGACACCTAAATCAGAAATCTCTATAGTTGCTTGCAGCGGCCTATTTGCCTGAAAGGTTAAATTGCTCGTTTTCCATCTCTTTATTCACAGGAAAGACTTGGTAGGGGTTCATAATCTGCCTCTATTTTCTTTCAGCTTCTTTTTGCAAGTGCAGATAGAGCACAGAAAAGATGGTTCATTATCTTTTTGTGCTCTCAGTGTCAAATTCTGTGAAGGTAAATAGTAGCTTACATTTCTGCATCAACTAACATCCAGATAGCTTGTGAACTAGCACAAACCACAACCATGGTGAATCTTTGGGGATGATTTTTGCAAAAATCCTTACTTTCTGGAAGACAACGTTAATGAATTTCTTCTTTAGTAGAGGATTGGCTGTGAGATCGCTGTCTATTTCCTTCAGTATCAACGGTACGGACCATGTGTCTGTGGACTTGCCTAAATCTGATTTTGAACCTGGTGATATTGTGCGCCTCCACAACTGCAATCACTTAAAATAAGGAACGTATTCTATAAGCCTGTTTAGCCAAACTTTACACCAGCTTCTTGAGCAACATCTAACTTAAATGTCTTGTATACTATCACAAATAAAACTTGGGGAAGAGGTGCATTTGGCTTGAGTACCAGCAGCTTTCCTGGGCAAGTCTACATGAGCCACTGAGGCTAGTAAAGGTAGACTTGTAGCACCTCTCTGTGCTCTTGGAACAATTCTGCTGCAAAATATACAGCACTCATGTCACTAAAATAGCAACGGGTGTAAATAATTTTGTTAACTTCAGTGGAGCTATTCATATGAATAAGACGTTTCAGCACTCAGTGGGTAATGAAGGGTTTTGAGTTGCCATGTCTCTCACTGAATCCAGTTAGAAATCGGATCTCTTGATACTCAGTTTAGCCAGGACTGAAGCACTACAAAGTTTGTATGTGAAACACAGTCATAATGCTTTCTAAACATTGATGAACACATTTCCTATACCAGCGATTTTCATTTGAAAACCATGGCGAAATGGACAATAAAGGTATTGCCTGTCAAACTGAAGAAATTTGTCTTTGGACCTATGATTTATTTTCCTTTGGTAGAACTCTTATCTGTGATTTGCCTCAGAAGCTAGAACTGTCTGACAGTTCATTTAATCCAGAGATAAGAGGAAGTACAAAGGTGCCTTGTGCCATGGCTCAATCACTGATTATATTTGTAGTCTGGTATTTTGTAGATTAGTCATGTTGTGGAATGAGTGTGAAATATGCTGAGTGTATTTTTGTTGATCAGTTTCCTGAAAATTATCAAATTAATTTGGTGATTGTAGGCACACTCTTTTATAATTATGTAGAGCAGCAATTACTGAAAGTGTTGCTGCTGGTTAGAGATATTTGTGCCAACACAAATTATCTAAGATATTTATATCATATCAGTTTCTTTCTTTAATATTTGGTAGTCTTTGTATATTATATTAACTAGTTATGGGTCTTTAGAGCTAGTGAAAGCAGGTAAAAAGTCACTGCTGGACTGGATTGATAATCAGGGCATAATCAAGACTTTTCCAATATACCTAAAGACACCCTCCAAGTTCAGAATTATATGTGTTATTACTGTTCTTATCATCATTATTTAGAACAAAAAAGGAAACATCTCATCTCTAATTTGCTTTAGAAGTTCCACCATGGCTGTAAAAATATGTCTGGTTTTCGCTTTTTTTGTTTTACTGTTCTTCTCCTCTTTTTCTTCCTTTTTCCCTATGTCTTTACTATAAATTACTGCTAATTTGTGTCTTGTTTTTTATGTGCCTTTTAGGTATTGGAGTCGGCATGCTGGTACGGGAATATGGCAAACTGTCTAACCTGGATAAATTCTACTTTTCCTTTCCTGGGGAAGTCCTGATGAGAATGCTCAAACTCATCATTCTGCCATTAATCATATCAAGTATGATCACAGGTATGACTGGAAACGTACTGTTAGCTGATGAGATTATCATTGTGGTTTAGCTTTCTTTCTAAAAGAAATAATCTTTTAAAACAGTTTGATGGAACTCAATAATGAAAAATATAGATTGCATGCATTTAGATTAAGATTGTCTCTGTTGATAAGAATGGATTTGGAAGGACTGGCACCATTATCTAGTAATTAAGTTATAAAGAGCTGTGAGATAAAAACTTACATTTATAGATTTTTGTATCTCTTTCTCCCTGTTTTCAGGAGTGGGTTAAACAGTTGCAAATTGCAAGCCCAAAGCTGCAACTGCATATTCTCAGGTACAAAATGAACTATTGTAAGTAGTCCCGTGCTGCCATTCACAAGAAAGGGAAAGCTGATCTCATAGCTTACTGACATAAAAGGAGGAGATTCCTCACCTGCGCTTCCCTGGTCTCAACAAACTCCCGTGAGGTACCTTGCACGAGCTCTGGGGTTTGCTGAATTCTTCTGTGAGTCCATTCAATTCACTGACCTGGCAGAAAACTATAAATTAGGGAAAAAAATGTAAAAATATCTGTTTGGTATGCTTGGTTGAAAGGAGTTTTGTGGAAGCACAGGAGAGTGGGGAGACTGTGTGGCCAGGAAGCAGTTACGGAAAGAAGATCAAAGCTCTTTTGGAAGAAGCAAGCAAGTGTTGGCTGGAACCCTTCCATGAGGTGTTAGAATTTCCTAACAGCTCACCCAGTAGGAAAGATTTGGAAAGATTTGCCAGAGCAAGCCCAAAGCAGAGAGGCAGAACTGGATGTCAAAAAAAAAGAAAAAGATTAAGAAAATCAAACAAATTTGTCTTTATTCTTTATGCCTTTATTGAGGGAACAAGGGTTGTTACTATTTTTAGTCACAGCTATTTTTAGAATCAGGGCACATTTGTCACTATACTGTCCCCTTTCATCTCCACAAAGCCTCTATTTTGGGAATGTATTCATGTCCGGGTATTTGTTGTTTGATTGGATGGTTGTGGAAATACATAACACATTTGCAGAAAAGGAGAGCATGTTGTGATCAGGAAATGAAAGGGGGATTTCAATCATGCTATGAAAGTGCTTTCAAGAATAGGATTTTAAATACAAACTCCCCACTCCTCAAAGTTCATCGCCAAAAATACCGCTAATTTCAGCAGTGGACCCCAAAGTGGACCTATCACAGGAAGAGCCTAAGGGAAGCTGCCAAGGTCTTTGGGGCATATCTGTAATGCAGAGTGACAGGAACCAATGTTAGAATTGAAATGGAGAATGTCAAGAGCTTCAAGATGGAGGCATCCAGAAAGGAAAGCTGCAAGAGACAGAGTGAGAAATGGCAGCAGAAAATAGTCAAGGGCTGTGTCCAAAGGAACGAAGGGAGATAAAACAGTTGTTAGTACGTAAAGGAGAGAAGAACAGAGAGAGGAATAAAAAGGGCTTGGTGTTTTAGTTAATAGACAGGACAGCAGCATTGTTACCTAGAGGAGGAAATGACACAGAAAGCAAAGGAAAACTGAATTCTACTTTTATCATATTGAACTTGAGTCTGTGATAAAAGATCCAGGAAAAGCTGCCAAGATAAGACTAATACATTGCTTTTTTTGAACAAGCTTTTATTTTGTGAGTGAAGTTGGGCCTGTGTCTTCAGAAATAAATGATATCATTAGGACAACCGTGAAATGAATTATTAAATGTGTCCCTGTGTATCACTTGCGAGGGGAAACAATCTTGCTGTTGAAAATATTATGCTGCTGTTTACTCATACTGGAATGTTAAACATTAAACTGCATTTGTAACTACTAGCACAAGCTTGGATTTTAAAGATTGCAGATTTCAGGATTTAAATTCACATAGAGATGAGAACAAGATGTTCTGATTCTGACCTTGGCATATCCAATTTACATAGAAAAGAAGGGCTTATTTTTTTCCACTTCTGTGTTAGGTTTTTTAAGCAAAAAAAAGGAAAAAAATGATAAAGAACAGAAGCTACTTCAACAGAATATGTAAAGCTTTGCTGCTCTTCAAGACAAAGGCACTAGCTGCCTGTGTGCAAGTGACGCTGAAATGTGTGGCAAGCAAATGGACCAGGCATCTCCATGCACAAACTGTTTCACTGTTCGCCTGCATCCTTCTTCAGGGTGTTGATGAGATGTTTTGCCTCTTCTAGAAGAACTATGGTAACCTTCCAAGCATCAGAAAGGCACATTTGAATAGAATAAATAGGCCTGTGTATAATCATAAAGCACATTAGTTATTTTTCCTCTTTCACACAGAGTAACACAGAATGGTTAAGGTTGGAAGAGACCTCTTGACACCAGCTAGTCCAACCCTCCCTGCTCAAGCCGGGTCAGCTAAAGCAGGTCGCCCTGCACCACGTCCAGTCAGGTTTGAATATCTTGAGGCTTGGAGACTCGAGAACCTCTCAGAGCAATGTGTTTGACCAGCATCGCAATAAAACAGTGTTTTCCTATTCTTATGAAATGTCATGGTTTTTAGTTTTTGCCTGTCGTCTCTTGTCTTGTGTCTGGGCACCACTGAGAAGAGCTTGGCTCTATCTTCTTCATTCCCACCCAGCAGGTATTCGTACACATGAATAAGATCACCCTGAGCTTCCAGGCTGAACAGTCCCAGCTCTCTCAGCCTCTCATCATATGAGAGATGAGTCTCTTCATCATCTTTGTGTCCCTTTGCTGGACTTGCTCCAGTAAGTCCTTCTCTTTCTTATGCTGGGGAACCCAGAACTGGACACAGTACTCCAGGTGTCGCCTTACTGATGTTGTGTTTAGAGGAAAGATCACCTCCCTCCACATGCTGGCAGTGCTCTTCATAATGTTGCCCAGGAGGCTGTTGGCTGCCTTTGCTATGAGATGTTGCTGTCTTATGGTCAGCTTGTTGTCTGCCAGGACCCTTGGGTCCTTCTCTGTGGAGCTGTTCTCTACCCAGTCAGCCTCCAGCATGGCTGGAAGCATGTATTGATGCCTGGGTTTATTCCTCCCCAGATGCAGAGCTATGCATTTATCCTTGCTGATCTTCATGAGATTTCTCTCAGACGAATTCTCCAGCCCCTCCAGGTATCTCTGAAAAGAAGTAAGACCATCTCATATGTCAGCCACTCCTCCCAGTTTTGTATCATCCGTGAACTTGCTGAGGGAGCACTCTGCCCCACCATCTGGGTCAGTGATGAAGAAGTTTAACAGTATTGGCCTGTCCTGGTTTGAGGTAAAACTGGACCAATTTTGTTCAGTAACTTTGCTTCTTAGCTGGGCCTCTTCTAACTACTGAAATTAACAGCATATTGTGCAGGCAATGTTTGCTCTCTCAGAGTGATAAGACCAATGTTTATAGTTGATGCCCAGGCATGGTATGCGGGAGAGGCTCTTGCTTATACTTATTGCTGTAACAGCCAAGGCCAAACAACTTTGTTTTTTGCCACGTTGGAGGGTCAGAAGCAGAAAAGCGCAGTGGGGTCCCACCTGCGGGGAGGAGCGGACAGGNAAGCTGAGGGTCAGATCCCTCTCGCGCTCTCTCTCGCTCGCTCTCTCTTTTTCTGCTCTCTCGCTCTTTCGCTCTATTCACTTCAATTGTCTGCCTTTGGTCCCGATCCTGAAGGCAGACGTGGAATCCAGTACCTGTCCATCACTGAGTCCAGCCTGGGACTGCCCCAGTGCCAGCCGGTGTCGTGATTGTCATCCTGGGAGCTTGATACGGTTTTGTATATATTTCATTATTTCCTTGTATGTTATTATTAATATCTCATTAAAGTAGTTTAGTTTCTTCTAAACTCTTAAGTCTCTTTTTCCCTCCTCTGCCTCTCTCTTTGAAGAGGAGTAGAGGGGAGCATCTGTTGGTCCCATCTGGGGTCCCCCCTGTCCCCAGTGGCCGATTTGGCCTAAACCACGACATGGCCCCAGTATTGACCTCTGGGGTACAGCAGTAGTTACTTGCCTCCAGCTGGACCTGTGCTGGGGATCAAAACCTTCTGGTCCTGGCCATTCAGCCAGTTTTCAGTTCACCTCACTGTGCAATTATCTAACCTGTACTTTGTCAGATTTTCTGTGGGGATGTTATGGGAGACAGTGTCAAAAGCCTTACTAAAGTCATGATAGACAATATGACCCCTTTGAAATTCTGAATTTTAGTACCAAAGCAAAATTAACACTTTCAAAAAATACAAGGAGAACAAGGAGATGAATGAAAAAATTAAGGAGGATCCAGAATCTGTCTTTAGCTATGTCTGTAAAGAAGACAGGCACCTTACTGTTAGTGGCAAGGGCACATCGCTCTGCATTTGGCTGTGAACCTTCCCTGGAATGAGACACAAAAGTATTTTCCTCAAAAGTAACCTCATCATTATTGACTAAACGCAGGACATACAAGGACAGCACCACAACTTGCGTGCTGGCTGTCTTTGGTGGGACCAGGTGTGTTCTGAGTATGCCCACCTCCTCAGGATTTGTGTATTATGCAGACCCTATACATCTCATATCTGATGATCACAGCTGTCAGACCTGTGTACATGTTCACATGTCTCCTCAGTGGCAGACATTTAGGGTCCCAATACATATGAAGTTACTGCAGTAAAACTTGTGATAATACATGAGCTGGGCCTGAATGACTGTCTTTTTAGTTCGCAAGCTAAGGGAGTGCTACTTAGCTCACCATGAGAGAAAGCTGAACATTAGGTCATGTTATTTTGCCTTTGCTGCAGGCTAAGAGCGTGCAAAGAGACAATTGCAACAGCTCATTCAGCACATAATTGTAACCAGACCACAGTGCTGGGTCCAAAGGCATCTAAGAAGTTTGTATGCATACAGGAGGTTATTTTGTGAATGTATGTCATGTCAAAATACTGGATTTTGGTGATTAGTAACATTTTTGCACAAGAATCACCAAGACGTTATCGCAAATAAAATCTGTAGTTTTCTTTTTTAGGATTAGAATGTCTTAAAAGGTAGTGTCACATCCTGAAAAACACCAGCTTATACATATGCTTTTGAGACAGTGAGCTATGTACAAATACATGTCCCATAACCAGATCCTTGTTCATTTGGACTTAATGATGTAAATCAAGCCCACAGAAAAGAGACAGTGATGGTAGGAAGCACTCCTTGAGATTCCAGGAGTTTCTGCAAAATTTAAACGATTAGTAATTTTAACTCGTTGGGGGAAATCCTGTCTTAGTAGAAAAACTCTCACTGACTTCTTCAATTAGAGTAGGAACACAGTCTATTTTCAAATTGAAAAGGCAAAATTCTCCCTCATTAGTTAAATAGAGGGCTTTGGAGAATGTGGTTTTCCTTTGTAAACTCGGTTCCTCAGAGTGTAAAAGAGAGAAGGCATTGTTACATACTTATTTTACATCACATATAAGTTGCAATTTGTGGATTTTTTTCACTGTCCTTCCTGGAGGCTGAACTGTAACCTAGTAAAAAAATTAACATAAGCACTAAACATTTTTTTGTTTAGAAAAATTTGAAAGGATTGTTCATAGGACCTTGCTTTGGGGACGGAAGAGTCCAAGTAGTGTCATGCTCTTTTAAATTATTCTTAGTCTACCTCAGAGCCGAATTTTAATTGTTCTCTTCTCATAATTATTTTAATGGATGGCAGATGCAAGTTTAATTTACTCTGACCCATAAGCCCACCACTGATAATTCACTTCAAAACATCTATCTCTTTTGGATCTCCATGAGATTTCTATACCTCAAATTAGCTAATAGTACACTAATGCATCATTCATGTGAAGGAATTATTTGTATTTTCTGTTTCCTGCTGTAGTGGCATGGGAAAATTGAAAATGAAAATAAAAACCCTAGAGTTTTACTCAAGACAATTGCTATGACATCCAGAACTACACCTGTACTGAGTGTATACTCCACACCCCATATCCATTTCTTTGAAGTAATGCTCTAAAAGAAGAAATGATTAGGCAAATACCAAAAATACATTATTTTTAGGTGCCCTGTAGGGAGAAAAAAACTGAGAGAAATCTCTTGTGTGCTTCCTGGGAGTTTTGAGGCTTAAATCTAATCATTCTGGGAGTACTTAAAAGCCTATAAAATGTCTTTGAAAGTCTTGGAAATTCACAACTCTAATTTCATTCAGAGAATGAAAATTCTCTAGAGTTATGCAGTGTATTTAATCACGTTGCATACTGAGCAGACTGGTCCCTTTAATAACTTTTAACCTTCTTATTCATGGAGTGAGATTCACAGGGTATGTAATGACAGTAAAAGTTTGCAAATCTGTTTTCTTTCTAGATTGCAACAGAATTTAGGCTGGAGACAACGGTCCGATTTCATGGACCATTGTTCCCCAGTGCTTGGGTAGGAGCTGGTGAAACTTACATGCCCAGCCTGGAGCTAACTCCTCAACACGAAGTGTCTGGCCTTCTTTCCTGCACCTAAGCCCCATGTTAGTAGCTAGGGTCAGGAGATCTAGATCTTACCCAATACTCCCAGCCCCCTAGATACTACCGAAGTGCCACAGCTCTGCTTCCCATCTCTCTTCAATCAGTGCTTCTTAGCTGGGGTTATCTCAGATTGCCTGTCTTACCGATTTACAAACTACAAGCCATGGACCATGGCGTGGAGGTCTTTCTTAAAGAAAGAATGTTTCCTGTCAAAAACTTGTCCTAAAAGCTAGCATCAAATGTCTGATAAATGACCTTTTTTTAATGATGTTTCCAAGGTTACCCATAAATGCCAGAAGTCTTAGCTGTGTAGCAATTATGTCTATTCTGTTTTCTGCATCATGTTTTGGGTTAAAAGATGTGACACGTAATACAGCAAGTGCATTTCTCAAATCGTATGATTTTATGAGCTATTGAACATCTGTTTTAAGTACTACGGTAACCTTTCCCTCATTTCTTATCTTTTCTCCCCGATGAAACATTAATAAAACTTTTCCTTATGTTTCTGACACTTCCAGTCTTCACAGGCAGCTCCAAAGAGGATAGAACAGATGCATGGGAATGTCCTGGCTCGTGGGTTTGTGCAGGGAACACCAAATTTTCTTAAAGCAATTGATGAGATATTTGTGGGTTACACACAGCACACCTCAGGAACAGTGAAAAAAAGACCCTATCAGTTGCCTTTCTGAGGGCAGCTGTATGTGAGCTATAAATACAGTATGTGCCTTGCTGTGGGTCTGACAATGCTCCAACCACTAGGGTTCCATGACTGTAGAAATAAACTCTTTCTTTACTCCAGGGCCTGCTTTGATTACTCCTGCAGTACTGTCTGAAGCATCCTGCTGGTTCCACCTTGACCAGTACCAACTGCAGACTCTTTTTATTTGCACTTCTTGCTTGTAGTTCAAAGATAATGACTCCACAACAAATCTGGCTTATTCTAGTTGACAATGATGTATTACAACCACGTGAGAGAGAAAAATGTCCCAGTGAAGTACCTGGGCCATATTACTTTTCCCATTTGCAGAGACCATTGCTTTCCCTGTGAAAACAGAGGATGTTGAATCATGGCTGATGGATGGGTATCCTGAATAGGTTATATGTTCTTTTCCATTGCTCAAAATTAAAGTGTCAGTTTCCTACCTTATATCTATGTTTGGGAAGTTACTGGTTTGCTTTATCACAGTGCTGCTGAGTTTGGTGAATGGAGTCAAAATGTACAAAACAGGAGACAAAAGAGCTGGAATGCAATGAGAAAAAAATCAAAGTAGATTATTAGTCAGATTGTTCTTATTTCTCATGTTTATCTTTGAAAGTCAGTACAATTGAGGCTTAAACAACCTTTTTTTTTTTGTCCACTATATTAGTAATTGAAGTTAAAACACACTGAGGCTGTGCCTTTGCTCAGGAATAGACCTGCCAGTTCCATTAGATATAAAACGTCCACAGATTTAGAAGTACTGTAAAGAAGCACAAGCAAGGAAATGGTAGGAGAACAAATCTGTTTTGTTTCCTGTAGTGTGGGGCTCCCAAATCAATTTTCCTTTGGTATCAACATTCCTGGGGTGGTAGCTGCCTCAGCAGTTTCCATTTCTGAAAGTCCAAGAAGCACAGCTATTGAGAGATGGTCTGTGAGTGAGGCATCCTTACCAGGCCCTGTGCAGCACCGGTAGGCACACTAGTTACCACGCCTTAGGGAATCCCTGATCTAGCTTAACATAATCACAGACTGTCTCCTGGGATATCTGTGTGTTCTCTTGCTTTTTTATGTTTCTGAAGTTACAAGAACCTCTGAGAAAGCGGGTCCGTTGTATAGTATTAGTAAACTAGTTACCTGAGCTCAGACAGGAGACTCACCTTGTCCTTTTGTATCATGTATATTGTGCAAAGGACAGAAAATGTCACACTACTGTTAATGACTTTTGCCTTCAGTTGTACTGAGGGTTGCTGGAGGTTCTGTCCCCACTGTCCATGTGCAGTCATTGAGGCAGGGAGTACTGCAGAGTCATGGGCTATTAATGGACAAGGCTTTGTGCCCATCCTCTTCGGGTTACTTCTATCACAGTTGTCTACTCCTTTCCCATCAATATCAGTTCACCTTATGCAGCTGAGACAGCCCCTACATTATTTAAGTTTTTAAATTATAGTAATAACACTTTGAAGTGCATTTCTGGTTCATGGAGCATGATTACCACCAGCTTTCAAGGGCAGAGAGCCCCGACACAACAGCCATTCTGCAGCATTGGCAATCACTGCCTCCTGTCCCAGCTGTATCACTGGGGGCTGCTGGTGGCACCACTGTGGATGGGTCTGAAGTGACTTAGTGTCTTCTGCTCTTCTGTTCTGGAGCTCGGGACGTAAACAATTCCACTATATAAACCATATTGCATTCACTTTTTTATTCCATTTCCCTGTGTGTGGACACCATGATCGATTAAAAAATGTAGTGTCATGTTTTCTTTTTAAGAGTCTGGAAGCTAAAACTTGTCACTTATGTGTTTTACCACCAGCAATTTTGAGGTGAATAAAGTACTTTCAGTACTCCAGGTTTTCTGTATTTACTCCATACGTATTTCACCTGAAGCAGTGCAGAACCTATATTTCTGCTACATCCATGAACTGAATTTGATTTCTGTTATGAATCTTGCTAGCCTGTCTGTCTTGGCAGATCGATGTGTCATCTTCACTCCTTATAAGCTCCTATTATATTCTACCCAAGGAACATCTTATCTCCTGAAAAAGCCATTAACTTGAGATTATATAACCTCAAAGAGCTTTCTAGAGGAAAATTAATTTTTTCCTACAAGTAATACTGCAAATAAGAGGAATGGAAGGCAGTACTAAATACGTTCTTTCTATGCATGTAGTCCAATAAACTCTCGAGGGAAAGATCATAACACAATCCTGCAGTGCTGATTGTGCCAAATACCTACAGGGCAGCACAACAGTCCCTTAGCAAACTGATATCCAGGGTCAGATTTTTTTCTTTATATCTTACCTGAACTTCCTTCTGTTTTATAATCATTTCGTCCCTTTCATTGCCATAAGCTATTCATCTCACATTTATTCCTCCCTTTCTATCTAGTATTTAGAAAGGTTCATAACAGCTACTTTTTCAACCCCATCCTAAATAATCTGGGACACCCTCTTTCAGAATTTGGAATAACCTTTATAACTATTATTGCATTCCATGCTTTAGTCTGTTTTTTTTTTTAAAAATAGCTTTTTTCAATGCCTCTTCAAAGTTCGAAGAATATTTATCGTGATAATCCAGTGGTAGTCTCACCAGATCATGTAAGTAGGAATTGAGAATTTTCGGATTTCAGTTTTTTGTGGTATTTAAATAGCACTGAGATGCTTATTCATTACCTGCATGCGTCTCTCTCTGTCTCCCCTCCTTCTCCCTCTCTACGCCCCCCCAAATTGCTAGTTTTTTCAGTTCATTGTAAGACATTCTTATGTTGCAATTACACAACAGTACTAGTAGAATAATAATAATTTGCTCAAAAAAAGAGAGATTAATTAAATTTCTACCAAGTCCATGGGAAAGGTAATTGCTACAAGCTGTCATAGAAATCCTTTTCCTTTCCAGTAAGTAACAATGAAAGACAGCATAACTGCTTTTATAGAGGGACTGACAGAATAGGAATGGAAATATTCTAGCCACAAACACTGAAGACAGAGGTGGTGCGTCACCAAAAATCTCATTTGACAGACTACATATTCACAGTGTCTTTGGGGCTTCCATTTGGCATAGCTTCTTCATTCCCTGACCTTCTCAGCCAACATCTGACTCAGAACTGTCTTTCTTATGAGGTTTAGCTATATACATCATTCAATTAGCTAGTGGAAGACTAGGTAGAAAAGATAATTCAAAGCCCCATGACACACTAAACAGGAAGAAGAAATAAAATTATATGAGATGCATATCAAGTGAAAGATGGTTGAGAATGATCTACAGGTAATAACAGAGAGGCGCTTCTGAGCCCTGTGTCTCAGCTGAATGGTGAAGTCGTGCATAGAATCATGCTGACTGAAGTTGTGAATGTGGGTGGTATTTTAATAGACAGTTGTGAATTACTACAAGACCATTCCAACTAAAAAGGCAGAAAAGGCTTAGTCTGGAATGAAAAGAGGGGAAAATCACAGATGAGTCAAAGACGGCTTCAATAAAGTACAAGCTCCAAATTCACCAGTGTTAACAGAGATTCCCCCTGCAGCTGTTACTGTCTGAAGTGTATACAACACAGTTTTCCCTTCAAAAGGTGTGCATAGGCCAAGGACAACACAAAATACTGGGCTAAGGACAAAAAGCCAGAGGACGGCTGGCTTTGGTACTCTTCCTTGTTTTTCAGAAGCCCTGAGAAGAGCATTCTTCACACAGGAAATGGAGAGGTAGCAGTGGGATTGCCTTGCAAAAGCAGACGTCCGAAGTGGATATAGCCACATCACCAAGAGACTGGTTGGGAGGCAAAGTTCAGATTAGTTGGTGAATTTAACATTTAGTCGATTCATACCCTTTCTGAATCTCAGGGAGAGTGACTCCAAACTGTGTCCTTGTTTAGGAAGCATTGCTGTGGTCTGATGAGTCACAAGGGAGAATGCATAGGTGGTGCCAGGAATTTTGAGCACAAAGGTCTCTCCAAACCTGATTTCATGTTTATGAACTGTCCCGAATTCATAGGACAGCAGAGAAGACCTTTCCCTGCTGTGAAAAGGAAACTTTCCCAGTTGTATCCATCACCCAGCTGTCAAACAATGACAAAATTTACATGGAAATAGGATGAAATCTAACTTGTATATGTGAGATTCCTTCCTTTCCTGGCAGTAGCTGATTAGAGCTGGCAGTAGACCATGGAACAAGAATGCAAATTTGGATTCTCTTAGACACATAGAGGAATAAGAAAATAAGCAATAAGCTTGCTACACAAGTAAACACTGGAGCTAGGATTTGGTGTTCAGTTCCTCAAGCAAAAATCTTGTGTCACTTCTGAAGATGCAGGCCAAATACCGTTTTAGTATTAGCAGTGTTTCCCACTGCAAGTAGAAGAAAAGTATGGCAGTAAATTGCACATGGTCACTTGTGTCTAAGAAAGATTGCTGTTGGGACTTAACCAACAGCTCTGTGATGATCAGAGGATGAAATGAGAATGGTCAGTACAAGGTAAATGACATTCCAAAAAACAAGAGGTTGTACCACAGTCAGGTGCAGTTGAAATTTTGATAATGTTCATGTCTTAAATTAGAAACTCTCCCAGATCCATCTTTTGAAGCCAAGTAACTTCATGCATTTCAGACAGCCATCCATTTCTCAAGGTCACTGTGTCTGCACTGCTTCATTCTTTCCCTCCCCCCCCTAGTATTTTTCAAAGAATAAATTTTATATTTTTGCAACAACACATAATATAGTGCACCCTCGACAATAAAACAACACTGCTATTTTTATATAAAACATTGTGGTCCCCCCAGAAGGATTGCTTACTGAAATTCTCTGTATACATTTTAAGATTCTCCTATGTTTTCCTATTTTCGTATGTCTGTTGCAACATTCTGTAAAAAAATATTAAGTGAACCTGACTACCATAGAATCATAGAATAGTTTGGGTTGGAAGGGACCTTTAAAGGTCATCTAGTCCAAACCCCCCTGCAATGAGCAGGGACATCTTCAACTAGATCAGGTTCCTCAGAGCCCTGACTATCCTGACCCTGAATGTTGCCAGGGATGGGGTGTCTATACCCTCTCTGGGCAACCTGTTCCCATGTTTCACCATGCTCCTGAAAAATGTCTTCCTTATATTTAATCTAAATCTTCACTCTTTTAGTTTAAAGCCATTACCCCTTGTCTTATTGCAAATAGAATATCCTGGATGTCCATCATATCACTTCATATCACTGCTCAGTTGGGACATCTCTGTAGAACGGTATGACAGACTGTATGGCTGTGTTATCCCCTAGGGAACCAGTAGGATGATAATCACTGGAAGTCAGAAGAGCCCTGTGATTGTTTCCAGTCCTGAACGCAACCCTTTTCACTCCCAGATCTCACAGGGCCACCAGATTAATGAAGCACAGTGAGCAACTCTAGAATTACAGTGTTATACCTCATGCCAAAGCCATTGGACACGTGTGCATTTGTACAGGTCTCCAAAGTGAACCTTGATACAAACCACACAACACAGTGCTGTATCATATTGTACAGAGAACATCTTCCTTACTTGACTTGTAATCATGTTGGGCAGTGATTTCCTTGTTTCAGTTTAAAATGTTTATCCCAACTATGCATATCTCAGAGGGAAAAAAAAAATCTATTATTCCTGGATCACACTGTTTCAGTTTTTGATCTATTTTGGTACCTGTGGTACAGAGCAAGTGTTCTACCACAGACAGTAGATCTCTCAAGTGTTGGTAATTTTTCTGTGATGACAGCAACTCTAGTCAGTCACTTGGCTATCCACTCCATGCTGTATAAAAATGTAGGTGTATAATGGATTTTATTACGAGGTTCCCAAATGTTGTTACCAGCATAACATTTCTATTTTATGGGGGAAATTTAGGTCATTGCAACAGGCAGGAACAAAACAGGAGGTGGAGCTAATAGCATAGTAACCTTTCAACATCCTTGAAAGTTTTAGGAATGCACTGTAAGTGATTCCTTCTCCTGCACTCCATGAAATAAAATGAAAAGATTAATATTAATGACTACGTTATTTGTTTGCCTGACTTTATAGGTTGCTTCTTAGGAATTGCCATCACCTCTTAAGTCTGTGTTAGTGGCCAACTTCAGAGAATGATAAAGCTTTGTAATATCCAGATGCAGAATAATTTCACATTGCAGAGGTTTCAGTCTAATCTAGTAGCTTAATATTGCTGTAAACTGAAACAACTGGGTTCTTTGTCTTTCACATTATTTAACCGCTGTGATTTTGAATATTTCTATAACCTCTGTGCAGGTTCAATAGCTCTGGCTTCTACTTAGCTCTTGGCCTCAGCAACACTCAAAAGCACAGTCTGTGATGTAGTTACACAGGTGATGGAAGATATTTCCTTACAACTAGTCTGAAATTACTACATGGCAATGTAGTTAGTTGGTGGCACTTTCCACTGCTCCTGTGTCAGGAGATGAAGAGGATAGGAATTCCCTATTTTCTGAATAAATGCCTCAGACATAGTGAATGTGAAGCGGTGTTGCTTTAGGGTTTGTTACAAAGTCCACAGTACTTTATCTGATGCAGAGATATGTAATTATACTGTTCCACAGCAGTTTTGCTGGCACACTGGTGCAGGATTTGAAAAACCTCAGCTGGATTTTTACTCAACAAAAACATGCGGGCATTTCAAATTTCAGGGGGCATTTGGGAGTGGCAGAGAGGGCTGGTTTATGACTATGGATTTGTCTGAATGGTTTACCTCACTCCAATACCTGCAAAGGTTTTTTTATTAGCTACTTGGTCTCTTACCTGAAACATTATGTGTTGACAAAGATTTGAGTAACTGGTTTTGAAAACTAAAAGGGGAGTGCAGAACTCATTGAGAACCTTTTTGTATTTGCTAGGAAACACTAAGAAAGCTGTAGACCAACCTGGAAGCAATGAAAAGAGGTTGACTCTGTTGGCAGAGACACTCCTGTATTCAGTGGGAGTGGAATTGTCATTAGCGGCAGAAGAGAGGACAAAGAAAGAAAGCCTGAGGACTGGTTTGTGTTCAGAATGTTCCAAAGCATCCTTTCTAAGCAGCAAGTCAAAGAAAGATGAGTGCTTATCACAAAAAGTTTAGAAAATCAAATTCCTGGATTTGCACGAAGCTTCAACAGCGTCAGTACTGTTGAAACGTACATTTCAATGATTTTTCATGACTTCATTGTAACTTTCCAACACTTTCAAAATTATAGCTTTGTTTAGGAATATTCTCTGTTCCCCTGTGACACCAAAATGGAAAAAAAATCACTCTTGTCAGAGAGAAGAGAGACAAGTAAATATTGGTCTTTCATGAAGTTACAACCTTACTAAAGTGTCTTTTTTTAAGTCTGTGAGAAACTGAGAGGATGATTCATACTGCCATCAGTGGCTACTGGTAAAAATTTCTGGAACTCCATGTTTCATATTTAGGCTCAGTTTTGTTTAAATCAGACTATTCCCTAAGGTGAAGTAGCTTTATACAGTAACATTTCAGGGAAGCAGCTTTAAATATGTACAACAAAACAGTATTGTGAAAGAAATTTCAGAGGGACTTCAAAAGTTGCAGATGACTAATGGTGCTATCATCCAGTCTTAAAAGGACTCTTGGTTTGATGCACTTAACCAGGTAGACACGGGTTCTAAAATAACAGTTGTAGATGCTGTGTGTCTTTCTCTAACTTTGGCAACACAACGTATTCCACATGAAAAAAACAGTAGTTGAACACAACACAGGATTAAACAGGTCAGTTGTTATCACTCCATTTTGCCACTTCTGATTTTTTGCAAGTTTCACCATATAGTCCTCCTTTCTGGTTATTTTTTAAAGAGGAAAGTCCTGGGAATCCTCTAGTAATAGAGCAAAATAAAAGCTATAAAAAGAAATGAAAATTAACTTGGTAGGCTTCCTGGCAATACTAACAAAAAGATTCAAGTAAAAAGAGACCATACACAAAATAAGTTACTGCAATGTGAGGAACAGCTGGATTAGAGTTTTCCTTTTTTACCCCAGCATTTAAAATGGGATGCCTGTGTATCTTGCCCGAATGTATGTGCCTATTCTGTTCTGTTAAGGGTCCTGTGCTATCCTCATCCCTGTTGTGCTTTGATATCTTCTAATACTCTCTCAAACAAAATTATTAACATCAGTCTTAATTTTTATCCTCCCATCCTTTCCTCAAAAAAGAAAAAAGGTGCACATACAGTACAGCATTTAATTTTGGTAGGTTTTTGAGGTCCTAGAACAAGAAAGAGAACATGTGAGAGACTTGGTTTCACTAGTTGTTTCCCTTTTTATTCTTTTAAAAGTGTATGTGTTGCAAATTAGGGAAAATTGGTCAAAAAGAGAAAAACGGTACAAAGAGCTTTGTGTTGGAGACTGTAACATAGAGAACATGGAAGTTGAATTGCAGAACACTGGGCAATTGATTCCCAAATTTGGCTTCAGATAGTAAAACCTTGACTCTGTTCTGCTAAAACAACATGGGCAGAGAGGTTGATAGATTAGCAGATTTTAACACCAGTTGCTGTGTTTTGTGATCATCGTCCCTTAGGCCTTGTGCATCACAGACACAGAATTGCATTTCATGCTTCAGTGGCTGTATCTGAATTAGAACATCTCTTGTAGTAAAACTTAAGGAACTAATCTGAAATACTGCAGTTTTGAAATGGCCAGGGATGGAGGGGAATCCATGATGCCTGTTTAAATTCTGTACAGTAGCCTACATTTACATTTTATCTGCTCAAACCATTAAAAACTTAGGGATAGGCTGAGGGAGAGAAAGAGCAAATAAAATAGCTATAAAAGTTTAGTGGTAATCCACAGTAGATACCCAAGTTTAATTATACTGTTTTTATGATCTTATCTTTATTTACAACACTGCAGGCTTTCCATTTTAAGTAGCAAGTGTGCCATGTTAATCTGAGAAATAAGTTTTCTTATGAGCTGACATCAGTGTTAGTTGTGTGCTTTGTTTAATACATCTTCCATTAACTTTTTCAGTTATGTCCGAAGACATTATAAAGCCATCATGTTATTTCAAAGGAAATTTAATTTTCATTTGGCTTGAGAAGGCGGCCAGTAGCTATCAATTATAATATAGTATCAATTGCTCACTAATGACAGTAGGATGTATCTGGAGGGAAATCTATTTTTATATATAGTGTTTTCCTATGTGTAACACGCTAACATAAGAAAACACAGCTTAGCGGCATAAAGCACCCAGTGCAAACCTGTGTCTGTGGCATTTGTAGCGAATGCTACTTCATTCTCTAAATAGAAGCATAATCCTGAATGCAGTTTTGTTTCAGAGTACAGCAGTTAAAAAAAAAAAACACAACCAAAAAACCCCACACCTGTCATCCTCAGAGCATACCTGTACTTATTCAGTCATATCTGCCTGACTGATTTGCATGTTTTTATAGCTACTAGCAAAGCAGCACCGACATGACAGTGGAAGCACAAGCTGGATTCTTGCACAGCTCACTCACTAACAAGGTCATTATCCAGTTTAAAAAATGCAGGGCCAAAGTTTGACCTTAATTATACCTCTGTAACTCCAGTGAGCATAACAGTTTGCAAAGGGAGCATTTGGAGCCAGCAGAATGGCTGTCACAGGAACTTCATGTCATACTAATTGTAAAATCTTTATAACCAAGTACTCTGGGGAAATAACCTCGCATGATTATTAGGCTCTTGGCTGAGTCAGCAAGACTGTCAGGCAAAAAAATCTTAAGGCAAGCTTTGTGAAGCACTCCATTCCATGAAAATATTATTATCTTAGCTCCACTGTCTGTCTAACCACTATTGACAGTTGATACAACAGGTTTTAGAATAAAATTCAATGATTTCTAATTTTTACAAACTTTTCATTAAAAGATACGGAACTTCAGCAATACCAGTTTTCTTTCTTTTAAAAACATGATGTAAAGTCTTCTGAGTTAATATATCAGGTGCAAAGTTTCAACATTGACAGCCCTTGAAATCAGCTCTTCTATCGTCCGCAGCACCCGTTATTTATTACTATCCATTCTCTAGAGTTCTTACTGCCATGCTTTCGACAGCTGAGCCCAGAACAATGCAAAAGTCCTCCTTTCTACGTGTTTTTTCCCAGTTCTCAAGGTGAGAAATAAAAATGATGGCCTCGGTTTGGTGTCCATTCTATTGTTTGTGCCTCAAACAATATCCTTAGTGCTGACAGCCTCCTGTAACAGCTGCGGTGTTGCTTTTTTCTGTGCACTGCTCTGTATTCCCTTGCCATCTGAGTAGTTCTTTTATTATCAATATTTGCTATACAAGTGAGATAGTCTTTACATCATG
Organism: Ibidorhyncha struthersii; assembly: GCA_013398815.1. NCBI lineage: Eukaryota > Metazoa > Chordata > Aves > Charadriiformes > Charadriidae > Ibidorhyncha > Ibidorhyncha struthersii. Next base: position 62,226 of record VZSZ01003986.1, read on the forward strand.
ATTTCTGCATGTATATGTAGTTCTTCTGTAGTGAGTCTGATGATGTGCTATCCCATAGAAGACCCCAAAATAATCAAATAGATGATAAAATAAAATAACCTTCATTCTCCCCTCCCAGTACTGTTTGCATTTTGAATAACAATTAACAGAACAAGTAAGGCATTATATGAATGCTCTCGGCACAAGTTGTTACTGCTGTTAATATACCTTTGGAAAGAGACATCAACACATGGTTAAAGTATGCTTGCTAAGGTCCGTTTTGAGCTCAAAGATCAATAAGTTACATTTGTGTCAGAAAGATCTTTTGATTTTTCTTCCTTAGTTTTTGAAACTTCTTTTTTTTCTACAAATTTATGCTTCTCTGATATTAAATATCCTCATGGTTTTTTTGCTTTCCCATACAAGGGAATCTGGCCAGCCTTTGATAATCTGACTCAATAAACATAAAAATATAAATGGATCGCAAATGTATAATAAATAGATAGCAGTGAATTATTAACTAGAGGGGTTATAGACTGTCAAGTTTTACAGTCACCATGCTTATTTTACCCTGGTTACTGAATTGTATGTGTACAGATATAACCAGTCTTTTAAACAATTAAAAAATACTTCATGAGCAGCTTGATATGATATTGTTGCCAGGAGTTAAGTTGACCTCAGTATTACACCTGCCTCAGCACTTTCCCCACCCCTGTTAACAAAACTGCTCTCAATTCCTGGCAATGACAGGTACAGGCAGAGGAGTGGGAACAGCCCAGACTTCAGAAAAGCTTTAGTCAAAAAAAAAAAAAA
>VZSZ01003986.1:65221-83222 GCA_013398815.1 Ibidorhyncha struthersii
CCCAAATCCCTCAGCCTCTCCTCATATGAAAGATGTTCCAATCCCCTAATCATCTTTGTAGACCTTTGCTGGACCCTCTCCAGCAGATCCCTGTCTTTCTTGAACTGGGGAGCCCAGAACTGGACGCAGTATTCCAGATGCGGCCTCACCAGGGCAGAGTAGAGGGGGAGGATGACCTCCCTCGACCTGCTGGCCACACTCCTTTTGATGCACCCCAGGATGCCATTGGCCCTCTTGGCCGCCAGGGCACATTGCTGGCTCATGGTCATCCTGTTGTCCACCAGGACTCCCAGGTCCCTTTCCACAGAGCTGCTCTCCAGGAGGTCGGCCCCCAACCCGTACTGATGCATGGGGTTATTCCTCCCCAGATGCAGTACCCTACATTTACCCTTGTTGAATTTCATTAAGTTCCTAATCCTTAGATACATTAATATGTATCTAACTTTGAAATTGTCCCTACCTTGAGAGAGGGGTTAACCCAAAATCTCTAGAGGTCCCTGCTATTGTAAGTTATTCTATGATACTATGATATTACTTGTTTCATTATGTAGAGTTACCCAAATTCAGTTCTGCATTTATTTACTGTTGTCATTAGCACTCCTTGTTCCTGGCTGGTTGAAGGGTCATCCAAATGCTTCTTTCTCACTACACAGAGATTTAGTAGTTTCATTTGCTTTAGGTTTGTTTGGATTTGGGAGAGAGAAAAAAATTTAGAAATGTACATTTGGAAAGGCCTAGTATCTCACAGAATAGTGAAAATGCCTAAAATGAAGTCACTAAAGTAAATGGAAAATTTTTCATTTATTTCCATATTCACAAGGTCAGAGCTAGTATTTCTTGCCCATATTTTTTTTTATTTCAGTCTTTTTCTGAAGCCCTTCTCTTATGTAACTTTATTGCTAACTAACTTTACCAAAACAACCTATTGTGCTTTGGGGTCACAGGACAATGCACATGATTCATTTCTGAAAGCTAGAAACAAGAGCAGCTGCCTAAGGGAAAAGGTAAATAGCAATTCAAAATATCACCACGTAAAAGTTGCAGAACACTTCAGCTGAAGCCCAGCTGCAAAATTTACCCTCTTGGGAAGCAGTAGTGATTTAGTACCATACATGCAAAAACAAAGGTAGAATGCGCAAGTCCAGTCATAACGCCACAAGTAGCTCCTGTGTTGGGGGAATCTGCACATTTAAAGACACTACCTGTAGATTTCTCTTTTCTGAACAGCCTTGCATGAGCACCCAGGCAAAGCATTTGGTGAGTTTAGTTCATTAAGAATTTAGCTACATGGGATACACTGAGGCAGGATGCACCAGTGCTTGCACTGTGAGCTTTTCTTCTGGTTCTCCTTCTGCAGGGATTGTCTTAGTTGTGACCATTAAACCTGGAGTGCCTCAGACAGCAAATGAGATCGACAGGGTGGGCAGTACCCCAGAAGTCAGCACTGTCGATGCCATGCTGGATCTGATCAGGTGAGGTTTTCTTTTTTAGTTTCCATACCCTTGTTGCAGAAGACCAAACAAATACAAATTGAGTTGTGATTTTTAATACAATAAAAATGCTTTCTAATGTTGTTTGGATGAATAAAGAGAGAATAACTTGTATTCCAACAGGTTAGACATGTTGGAGTATATTCAAAGCAGTTTGTTAAAAAACCATCTCCTTACACCATAGACTTCACTTAATAAACCAACGATAACAAAAATTCCCTCCTTTGTGGAAACTGATATGCAAGGTTTACCTGGTATGAAGAAAATATCCAGAAAGGATTGAATGGTTGGCAGGTTACTGACTGGCACCTTCTGTGTCATCTGGCGTAGACAACCACCTGAAACTGCAATGTTACGTTTCCTCTCCTCAAGGCAGGATGCAGAGTAACAGACCCAGTATGCAAAGGTTTCTTAGGGTTGCACAGTCAACAGGTTTGCTCCATCACCAGTATCTAAAGCAACCTAGTAATAAGTCTTTCCCCATCAGCATGCTGCAAGATTATTTTTCAATGTGTGAAAGTGGTTCTTGACCCTGGAATAACACATGGGAATCTTCCATCAGCCAATATTAATTTCTGAATTCTAAACTAGAATAGAGCACACCAAACATCTGGTTCTTCCAGTGCAGTGTTTATAAGAGTTATTAATTTTTTTTATGCCTATATTTGACAAATCCTGTAAAAATGGGGTGTCCTGTATTCCTCATGCAAATGATGGAGATGATGCAGCAGGGAAAAAAAACCCACTGGGTTTAGTAGCTTACCAACAGAAATGTCAAACACTGAAAAATAAGCCCAGAAATTCAACAGCAGGAAAACAGTCGGCTGACGATTGGGAGTCCTGAAGCCCCAATTTCTTTGGACTGATGGTGCTAAATACACTGTTTTCTGGATAAAGGAACACAACCTGATCTTTTTTTCAAGCACCAGATTTTATCATTTTGTTCATGTAAAAACCTTGTTCTTAGTATGCTATAATGTTGAAACACCTCTCCTTTTTTAACAGGAATATGTTCCCAGAAAACCTTGTTCAGGCCTGTTTTCAACAGGTAAGTTGCAACATTCCTCTTTGCTACTGTAATTTTCATTCCTAACTACAAATTATTATTCTTTTATGTCCCCCAAAACTTGGTCAGGTAAGAATGAAGATCTATTTCCTTGTTCTTAAAAACCCTCAGTGTCTGACGAAATGTGCATAACTTAGCCCTCACCCTGATGTGTCTCACATGTAATGTCCTTTGCCAGATCTGATGATCCATCTTAAAGAAAAGACAGCCAATTGGTAGAGTCTATTTGAGACATCTCTCAGAAAAAGTTATATTTGCAAGATGAAATAGGAAACTGTTGTCTATATATCAGATTTACTTCAGATTCAGTCACCTTCATCTGTAAATACATCAACTATTTTTTGTGATGCTCTCTGCTTCCCTTTTTTGTCTTCCTTAGCAGCTCTCTACCAGTTTATCTGAGGTTTGTATGTGAGGTAGTTAACCTTTCCCAGGAAATGGTGTTAAGTGTCCTGCTGTGCACAGCACTGAATGTATTTCCAGTTTATAAAACTTCATGTAGTTTCTTTCTTAGGTTAATTACAGTCACCTGACACTAAGGGGACAGACAGGTTCTTTTAGGGATCCTTGGCAGAATGATGACAGCACTAAATTGTAGTTACAATTAAAGCTTTATTTTCTTAATGGGCTATTATGATTAGTATAGCACACAATTTATAGCCAGAATAGCACAGCATTTCTATAAGCAGAATCAGTGTACTACAATTCTATAATAGCACTGCTTAACTTATGGTTTCTAATTACCTGGACCCTCTGAGGATTGGGTCAAATCTTAATACTTTGTTTGCTGTGTCAACAATACAATCATAATCTAGACTCAAAAACATATAAAAGAATACAAGTCACAATCCCTGGAGGAAGCAGACGACGGTGGAGGCATCCCTCGCCACTGGGGGTCATGGTATCACTGTCCAGCAGCAGTTCTGGTCCAAGTTCCCCCTTAGGACTTGTAACTGCTTGATTTTATGAACAGTTGCCTGGGTGCTGTTACATGTCCCCGATCTCTGGCAGGGTCATTGACACCACCAGGTTGCCTGGGACCTTCCAAGCCAGTAAGGAGGGGAGTAGTCAGCCTGGCAACTAAGAACCTTGAGGCTGATAGGAAGGAGAAGAAATAAATCTGTTTGGTTTGTCTGCTTGGTGCACAGGACCTTCAGGGCCTAATAATGAGGGGAGAGGGGACTAATAAGTGACCAGCTCAGCTGCAAAGAATGACTGTTTGCCTTATATAATGGCATTAGTTGTGCTAACCACATTACTGGGGGTCTGATTGTATCAGGTGGATCTGTGCTACAGACCTGTCCTGGGGTGACTGTCAGGAATTCTCTCCAGACTGTTTGTCCCAGCAAAAAGTCCCTTTGCCATTGTCAGGAGCTGTATCTCATCACCCACAAGACTGCATCAGATCCACAGGGTACCTGAGCGCCTGGGGAGCAGGATTCGTAGCATGTTATCTGTGAATCACTTGTTGTTCTACAGCATCTGAAGTACAGAACTGTGAGGACTCACATTAATTTGGAAATAAGGCATTTGTCTATGTTCGCTACCTTCAAGGCAGATTGGTTCATTTTTCCCTTATTTTTTGCTGGGCAAAGGCTATGCCTTTGTCCATTCTTCAGTTTCCTTGTGTTTCTAAATAGCTCTTCTATTTTTTTAAAAAAACTTTTCCAGTATAAAACCAAACGTGAAAAAGTTGAAGCTACAACTGGCTTGGATAAAAATAGCTCTGCGTTTTCAGAAGAACCTGTTACAACTGCTACGACAGCACAGGCTTCAGAGGTGAGACCTTTATTGTTGTATTCCTTTATAATATATGAAGTTGGGAGAAAGAACACAGAATAAATTTGGTTCAGTTGATGTGGTTAGTCGTTGTGAAAAGGAAGGAAATGGTACATACATAGATTTTAGCAAGGGCACAAAACGTAGTAGGTAAATGCTAGAGGTGATTATGAGGCTCTTCAAGTAGGTTTAAGAACACCAGAGGACTCCACTGGTAATTAAGCAGTCCAAAGATAATAGGTGATGTGAGGAAATAATCCATTCATATACTCAATTAAATATGTATGCTAATGAGCCATCAATTTGCTGAGAAATTAAAGAAAACAGTCACTTCAGAAAGTGTATATCAGCACAAGATGTTTGAGCAGCAATGAGATAACTGTAAGCACTGCAGAAAGAAAGGAATGGAAAATCGTAATAAAAACTTCTTAATGGAAAACAAAAAAACAATGGAAGGCATTTATTAATTAATAGTTTGTTACTTTGCAAAAAAAAAAAACCTATGTGAAGAGACAAAAGTGAAGAAGAGGTTTAATCCACACTGATTAAAGGTGTGGAGAGCTTATGGATGTTAGTGGTTTATATAGCCTAGAATTACACTGCAGGAGAGAGAGAAAGGAATTCAATAGAATATGAACACAGAACTACTAACAGTACCAAATCAATACACATTTTATTATACTCCTTCCAAATTTCATCTCATAGTAATGAGAGCATGGGAATATGAGCTATATGAAAAGACATGAATTAAATCCTGCACCCTTTCATTTGTATGTTCATACTGCACAAACACAGAAGAATGTATCAATGCTTAACTATTTAGTTGTATTTTTATGTTATGTGCTTCCAATTCTGCTATAAATTATGCAATTTCACTGTTTTCAGCTGAACAATAGGTTTTAAACTTGGGGCAAAATCGGACACCTTTGCCTCAGTTCTTACACAGTAGACTATTTATCTTAAATCCAGACACAAACCCTCAAGTTGCTCCGAAATAACCACAAGGGTTCTACATCAGCTGTGTTTTGTTCTTCACAGCAGGGAGTAAGTCTTGAGTATATTGGAGGCATGGCTGCAGATACCTAGACCTTGCCATACTTTGTGTCAGAAGTCTATAGAAAGGGCAACATATATTAAGGGCTGCTTTATACCCTGGTAGGGTTTGGTCAGATCCTTGCACAGCTTTAAAATACAAAGCTTTCAAAGACGATTTAGTTCTACCTTCATTCCTGAACTTACCCACTTGGCACTGCCAGAAAGGGAATAGAGTGACTAGGGAAGAGCTTTCTGTCTTTTCAAAGAAAGATCTAAATATATTTTCATTTTAGAACTTTTTGAAGTAAATTTTATGTTTTCAGATAGTAACTTTTTTTTTTCTCTTTAATCTAATCTATAGAACAAAACCCAAGAATACAAAATTGTGGGCATGTATTCCAACGGCATCAACGTGTTGGGGTTGATCGTCTTTTGTCTTGTGTTTGGAATGGTTATTGGGAAAATGGGAGAGAAAGGACAAGTCCTGGTGGATTTTTTCAATGCACTGAATGAAGCTACAATGAGAATAGTTCAGATAATCATGTGGTAAGTCCAAGGACATACTGGCATTTTCTAACAACTACCTTAAGTGGGTTTTGTCATTGAAGAGGTAGGAGCAGACTCAGACTTCATGTTTGCTTTTGTATAGGGCTTTACAGCAAGCAACTTTAAAAGAAAGACTGGTAAGAAGTTTCCTTTCTACAGAATTTGATCCTTTTGAGGAAACTGGAGACAGGGCTTCCACTTTATATGCTAAAGAAGCAGTCCTATTGGTACCCAAGGAACATGAGTTTTTCAGGCGTTCTTGCTAGAGCTTTATATCAAACCAGTACAACTGCACTAGTGATTTGAGGACTGTTAGAAGCATTACCACACACGCTGTTCTCAGTCTTGAACACTATTCCCTGATAGACATTAGGTTCACAGGATAGCTGTCCTTGGAGCTAAGTTCCTTTAGAAATATGTATTAATATACAGTCCACAGCACAGACAAAATTCCAAAATGGTATGCAAAATACAACTTAATATGATGAATTGTCTTCTAATAAGTTTTGTGAGACAACATTCTCACAATATTCTCTCATAATATTCTCAGACAAGAAAAACAATTTAAAAATGTAGCAACTCATCTGATAATGTTTGGTTGAACTTCACAGCTATTCACAGAGCTTCTGTCCATGCAGATCACAATTACAGGACCAGTACAATAGGCACACACAGTCTTTTCCAGAGTCCTTGTGCCACTTACAACAATACTCTGCTCATATCCACATATTTTACACAAACAGTAGCTTACCAAATCTGGCCCTTCCATAGATTTTTCTTCCACCCAGCACACTGAAATGCCTGTGAAACAGTAAACCTATCGAGAGTTTAGTTGCACACTTCTTGCTGCCTTTAAAGAAAGGTAAATTAGCTTCTACAACTTGTCCTGTGCTAGGCAGCTGGTTGAGACCCTAGCTGAGTTACAGCCCCATGAAATAGGCTGCCTCACTCTGCGGCAAATTACCACTAATGAGACCCGAGAGTCAGCACATGTCACAAATGCAGGATCCTACTCATAAGCTGACTATTGATTTTCTTGCATGTGCCTGAAGCTGTGGCTACAGGTTCCCTGTGTTTCTACAGATGTGGGAGCTGTTCTATTGCATAAGGTAAAGTGTGATGCTGGTAGTGAGAGGAATTAGTTCTGCTTTCATTGAGTTCAGGACTCAGAAGGAAGTAGGAGTCCCTGCCTCGCATGGGGACAGGGTACTATTTTATTTGTGAGGTGGCGTACACACACACATTTTATAAATTAATATTTTTAAATTAATACATTTTGTATATTTGTAAATGTATAAATTAATTTATACTACTCAACTCTGAAGTAGCAACTAGTCTTTGTGACAGCATGTTCTCTGGTACCAAAAGGAATGCAGTGGAGCTGGTGCTAGCATAAGTCCTGATTTTTGCCTTGAATTTTCTATAGGCAGTAGCCCATGCAGCTATTCATGACTGTAAAGCATGGCCTTGTGTAAAGGGGGACCCCTCCATCAAGCAACATACTGATGGATGTACTGTCCCAACATACTGAAATCACTTGTATTCTGTGCAGGTGGCTCCTGCAAGTGCAGGAGACCTTTCCCATCTGTGTGTCATCGCAGAATGCACAGATATTGGCGTCAGCCCTGCAGACTTCCACCTGCAACAAGGCTTATGGCTATGCATAAACATTTGCCACAGTAGGGCAAAGCCCACATCTCTTCCCAGCTTCTGTGTATTCTGTGACACTAGGTCATGCAGTGCTTGTTAGACTATGCATAGGGTTACATTTACTCTGGTTTTCTAATCTTTTTTTTTCATCACCTCTAATGTAGTCTTGCTGCAAGTGAATACAGTTAGTTGTATAACAGAATATTTAAAAACAACTTGTGTATAGAATATGAAGAAAAAATCTTCCATCTGTTGTAAAAAGTTATACTGTGCGAGAAATTATTCCGTGGTAAGCACGCAATATTTCTGAGAATGAGTTTTTAATTGCTTTATTTTTGCTTTCTAGGTATATGCCAATTGGTATTGTGTTTTTAATTGCTGGGAAGATAATAGAAGTTGAGGACTGGGAAATCTTTCGTAAACTGGGTCTTTATATGGCTACAGTACTAAGTGGGTATGTAATTTCTTAAAGATTAAGTTAAGTGTGTGCAGTTTTTAGAGCTCAGCTGATTACAACTCAGTTATCCAAAACACCCGGCCTCTTTTGTCAGAGACAAAAGTTCTTGTCAGTGAAAATTATGTGAGCATGTGTTGAATGCATGTTTTGCTGAATGCATGTTTTTTTTTAAAAAGTCAGTGCCTCGCATTCTAAAAGAAAAAAAAAAGCAAAGGCTGTTCTTGTATTTGTTGTTTCATCTTCTCAGCTTGGTGCTGAAACAGATAATATCATTGCATTTTTGAGAGTAGTAATGCTTCTGTTAGATACTAGAAGAAGTTGGAAAAGGATAAGGTTGTGAATTGTGGCTTATTGGGGGTTGGCAGCCTATTGAAAGTACACAAATATCTGGATTAAGTTGGGTAACTCTATGGGACTTGTGGGGCCAAGGTGTACCAGCATGGGTGCAGCTCCACTGCCCCACACAAATGCATATTAAGTGCAGCGCACAGTAAGTGATGCCAAAGAGGAAACCTATCCCTTCCCACCTCAGTGCAGAGCAGGCAGCTGGCATCAAGACAAGCCCTGGGGTTTGCACTGTTTGTTAGTTACTCCTTCAAGGCAAAGGTAGCTGTTGAAGCTGCAAAAGGAGCAGTTGCTACCTGAATAACTTAGCCAACTATCAAAACATTTTTTTTATTCTTATTCTAGACCCTTGGCTGTGTAGAACAGTCTGGGGTGGAGGAAGTTACACCTGCACAACGTGAAGCCTTAGAAGGGCTGACTTAACTGCTCCAAGTGATACATGTTATAATACTAGATCATTATATATTTCTGAAGACTATCCCACAAAGAACCCGTTTGATAGATAAATGGATATTACAGTCCCAGCAAGTTAAATGCATTTACATTTCTATTTCCAATTCAGTGAAGCATAACTTCTAGGCTGTCTTGGTTCATTGCCTTAGCATCCACTCTTATAATTCCTTCAGTACACTAAGGATTTATTCATGTTTTGTCTAGAGGCTAGATCCAAAGTTGTTCAAGAGCTTCTTTCCCCCCCCCCCTTTATGCGTATGCATGCTATTTTTCAAATGTCATTCACATGCTTTCTGACAACCAAGCAGAGAGAAGGCTAATAGATTAGCCTTAAATGCAAACTTCTCTAAGTAGTCAAGAAGGATTTTTTTTTTTGCATTAATCTTTGCTAGATAATCATATTTATTTCAGAGTTGTTTTGTTTTATGCATAAGTCACTATACTTGGACTAGGAGTTCAAAAATAATTTGAGATATAATGACTTTCTAAGTAAAAATTGCAACTGCAGAAATAGCACTGAATCATGACTTTTTCAAAATGTTAGACATGAGTGTAAATTATGTTTGTCTAATGCGTAATGCAATTTTTTGTGAGTTTCCATTTAGACTTGGAAGAGACATCAAGTTTTCAAAGGATGCAAAAGTTGATGTTTGCCGAGGGACTGTGAATCAAGAGACTAGTATTTTCTGTATAAATTATAAATGAGACCATGGCCACAAGTTAGGTAAAAGTCATTTATAGAATGACACTATGTCAAAGTCATTTATAGAATGACACTGTGTCACTTCTGCAGGTTTTGCATGTTATTAACTCGAGTTAGCTCAGAGGAGGAATATGTTGGATGGGTTATTACTGCTCTTAGACTTAAGTTTTAGATCTGATAGCAAGTTTTATGACTGTTTAGCTATTAATGGTTACTACGTGTACTGTCACAGAGCATATCTTCCTTAAGATGTGCGTGAAGACACGGAGCCTTCTCCAGAATACTTTGATTGCGGAGTCAACTACTGCTGTGTATAGTCTCCCATTTAGCTGGTAGCCATGGGCTTGACAGGCACAACAATTTTAAGTAGGTTCTCAGGTGCCATCAAAGGATTGCATATAATAAGGATGCCCAAGTTTACGTCCTTGGGGACAAAAAATCTCTGTTCTACCAAACTCCCTGGCATGTGCCACAGTTTTCCCTGATGGCTGCTAGGGTAGATCTCTGCAGAATTTCTGTTTCTTATAGGATGTCCTGCAGCAGGTGATGCTCAAGGTGTTGTGGCAAAGGGCTAACAGCAGTACACTCTCTGCAAAACTGACCATCACGGAGGGCATGTTGTCATCAGATCACAGGAGCAAAGATGACAATGTACGCATAAGGCTATAGGCTGCAGGGAAGAGGTGCTTGTTCTACCATCTGCAAGAATACCCTTTTTCCCCACCTCTCAGCAAATAGAAGTTGTACTGTTTCTTTGTTTTGGTTTCTTAAACACTGCTGTTCCCACCAACTTTTTGTTTTTCATCCTTATTTGCTTGACCTTGTCTGCTTGCAGTGTGTTCTGTTCATCAGCGTCTTCTGTAGCTGTCTATCATGCTCCCTTTAAGTTTGCTCCTGAGAATTACAGGTTATCTTAAACATATTTCTTGTATTCCCTATCAAGAAAAATGTGCAAGAGCATGAGAGCTGGTATGTCTTATCCTCCTTTTCCTTTCCTTTAAATTTCCTCTCCAGCTCATCTTCTATCTCACCTTCTTCCCAGCTTGATTATTCATGACCTTTCACATTCTTAGTCCTACCAGCTCTCACCCACCATTGTCTGCAGCACATCTCAGTCTTTATGTCTCATTCAGATCACCATGAGGAAACAGACTTCCCCCAGTGCCTCTGCTCCAATTGGCCACTAAATATCTTCAGCCTCTCACTTCTAATGGTGTCAGTGTCAGGATAAGGACATATTAGCAGTCACGGAGGAGGAAAATCAAAATAGGAGACATAATAAGAGTGCCAGAGGACTCACAGCCTGAGGTGGGGGGAAAAAAAAGGAAGCTGCAGCAAACAGGCTCTCTTGCCTGTACCTTTGTCTCTTCTGAAAGCAGCAAGGCAGCTGCATCTCTGAATGCTCTAAGGAATGCCAGTTTGGGATTCTGAGAGACAAGAATCTTCCTATCTTAGAATTGAGCACTATTAGAATTTCTTTTTTCAGTTGCTATTGATGATTTTTGGTATAATTTTTGCTACTTGCTGTGAGATGCATTTTATGCATGAAAATAAGCATTACTTTGAATTTGTTTCATGAAAATCAGTAGTAGCAAAGCAGATACGCACAAATACTTTATTTTGGATAATGCCATGTTCATGCTGCCACTAAAAAAGTGCAGATCTGAATTTTTCAAAATAACTATTTGGGAGTCAGCATGCTTCTAGACGTAGACATACTTGAAATGTTTATTCTCATCAACATTTTGTTAAGACACCCAACGATACCTGTACCGCTTTACTTTTTTTTTCTGTATTTTCTGCAGAATTCAGTTTGTTCTCAGGCACCATTATATAAATTGTTAGGTTTCTTTCTAGAGCTTTTTAGAAAATATTATCAATGCATGTTGTATACTGTACTTACATTACACTAAATAAATCACTTGTTCATATACAGTGTGAAAACTAATGGCTGTTGCTTTTAAAAAGATAATTTTTCCAAGGAAACAAATAGTTAAGTTTTGTGGGTGATTTTTGGTGCTGTTGTGTATTTTTGTACTGTGGCTACTGCTCTCTTAATTGCCTATTTTTGGGAGAACAAATAGTACCATGATTTATCGCTATCTTTATCAGCTGCTCTGAAACCATAAAGCACTATTACAACACAGTAATGTTTGCAAGAACATCTTGTGAGGACAGAATAAAAATCCCAAGGCTATACATGACAACAGTTCTGGGCTTTATGTTTCCAGGCTATGGTAATTTCTTTTCACAAGAAGCTGATGCTGCTATAATTGCTTGTGACCTTGGAACACTGGCAATATTTCCCAGACCCTTCATGCATATTTTATTTCAAATATACTCACAGCAGGCTGTTTACCTCTAATCTTAATGCCCACAAAGCTCTGCATTCATATGCATTCAGGACTAATGCACAATGCTCAAAATTAATGCACAATTTGAAGGATGAATTTGTCCCTGAGACCCACCCAAATATCCAGGCAAATACACCTGAGCAGCTAAAGTCAAGAGGACAATTCGATCTTTTGCATGCCAACACACTTAATTTTAAAAATTAATAGTTTCAAAAGACAGTATTTCGACATCTTACAACATTAAAGATGGTGAGATTACATATATCTCATTTGTACAGTTGGAAATACCTCACTACATTTTAATTTTAGACCTAAGCTTATACAGTTTTCCACAAAGTAAGTGTGGCTTTTTTTCATAGGATCATGTTTAAAGTTACCGCAGAAAGTTGTGGACTTTATCGGTCCCTGACTGGGAACCTTTTTACCTTTAATTTACCTCTAATTCCAAAAGATGTTTTATAATAAAGGCAGATAAACTTAGAAAAATTATTTGGTTTGTTTTTCTGTCGCTAGTCTGCATTATAAGGATTTGGCAGGGGAGTGGAGTGTTTTACCATATTTCAAGTCATCCTCTGCATATCAGTTTAAATATTATTTATTACCTTAGTTTTCTCATCTTCATCAGTTTAAAATTATTTCCAATATATGTTAATTCTTGTTCTACTTTGGAAAGAGAAACAATTAATAATCTCTATTTCCTTTCCAAAAGAAAGTGTAGAAGAGCATTAGCCTGCACTTTTTAAGGTGGTATACTCTATCTTGAACATAGATGTCACTAAAGTCACCTTTAGTGTTTCATAAATGTATTTGAGGACAGAAATAGATACATATTATCACCATCTTGTTAAAACAAAGCAATGAGATAGACTGATTTGTTTAACTAGTCCATTTTATTTTGCAGACTTGCAATCCATTCCACTATAATTCTGCCACTGATCTACTTAATAATAGTAAGGAAAAATCCTTTTCGGTTTGCCATGGGGATGGCTCAGGCACTTCTGACAGCCCTCATGATTTCTTCCAGGTAAACAACAGGAAATTTATTTTCTGTGATGTTCTTACTAGTAATTGCATTGTTTGTGCTCTGATTTGATTGCTATTTTGTTACATACCCTGATTTCACCTGGACAATTCTAAATCCCCTGGAGGCTGAAATACTACTTTCATCATTATTTCTGTAGTACCCAAAGTGGCACTATAGATTGCACTGGCCTTACACCAAATGAGAGTCTGCCCCTCCCAGGAGACAGTTCTTTGCCATTTAGCTCATTAGTCACAGACTTGCTAGAGTTTAAGCTGTTGCACTGTTTCTGTGACTACATACATCATGATGATTTTACCGTGTAATTTTGAGGATAACTTAAACTCTGTTATTTCTTCCCATAATTAGAAGAGATAACAAAGTTACTTTGCTATAAAAGCCATTGGAGGCCTTCCTGCCTGCCTTAAATCTCCATTCGAGTCTTAAAGCAGATGAGGCTCTGAGGAAAAGGAAAGATAAGGGAAATGGTGTGCTGTTGCCTGCGCTTACTTTGTGTGTTTATCTGTGTGCCAGTTCAGCAACTTTGCCTGTCACCTTCCGCTGTGCAGAAGAAAAAAACTTAATCGACAAAAGAATTACCAGGTTTGTTCTTCCAGTTGGAGCTACCATCAACATGGACGGCACAGCTCTTTACGAAGCAGTAGCAGCTGTATTTATTGCACAACTGAATGACTTAGAACTGGATATTGGCCAAATAGTTACCATTAGGTAAGACTAAATACATCACATGCATTTTGTTAGAGGTGTTTTTTTTAATGAATGGTACATTAACTTTGGATGACCCCCTGTGAAAGCTGAAACTATCATTCACAGCACAGGAAGTAACAGAAACATTCTCACTTCTTGGTCCAAGGCTTTGCCTGTGCAACCTGATGAGGAGTTGGGATAGGCCAGGACATGCAGCTGGTGTATACAGCATCGTTCTGGAAATTCCCGTTATTCTTCCACTGCAAACACTTGCAAAACCAACTTGGCCTCTACCTCTGATCTGTTCAGTTTGCTTTTTCGTCATGCATTGCCTGTTATTCTGCAGTGCAGCCACAACAGTATCTATATGTGATGTGTCCCATAAACTTGTCACCGGACTTTGAATAGGTACTATTCAAGAGAAAAACTGGAACATTTGGGCTTCTTTCTTGCAGTGAAATAAGCCTATCTGTGCCAGAAAACAGTTTCTGTGAGCAACGTGTATTCTGAATGCCTTTTCTGGGCTTTATTTGGGATTTAGTGTAACAGCTACAGCAGCCAGCATCGGGGCTGCAGGCGTCCCCCAAGCCGGACTCGTCACCATGGTGATTGTACTGAGCGCCGTTGGCCTGCCTGCCGAAGATGTTACTCTGATCATTGCAGTTGACTGGCTTCTGTAAGTTTAAGGCACTTGATATTTAGTTTTTTCTCCTTCTTTTTAATGTTTATATAAGTTGTGTGGGAACATGTGGGCCTGAGAAAGAAAGCAACAAAATCATTTAGGACCATTGCAGGAATTGGAGAAAGATTCTTCTTATGGCCAGGCTTATTCAGTATAGAGTTGAATGCAGCAGAGACTTTAATTCTGTGAGAAATCCTACTCCATGGGATGGCAGTGAATAGCCTCATATCCAGAGGTGCTATCAACCTTAAAAGAGTGGCCACAGCATTAATAAATCATTAGCATAATACTTGGGAAAGACAAATTTGACAGTACCAAGGAGTGCCTGTGGAGTGCCTCACCTGCCACCATATTATGCTAAATTCATGCACTGTTTATAAAAATCAAATGCAGCCGCAAGCAGACATCTCAGCTGATTTCCACAGAGCACATAAAATCCATACACTGGTGAAGAAGGAGCGGAGCACAGCATGAACTAAGCAAAGCTGGTCCTTGACTGCACGTGCACATACGTGGTGGGCTGTACATGGGTCTGTGCTGCCAGCATTACTTTGCTAGGGCTATTCTTCACTGAGAGTTACTTAAAGACCCAACCCCTTGATCAACAAGCACACACATGCAAACTTAGGAAGTATCCCTTATGCCTGATCCCAGCCTCTCACCACAGAGCATATCAAAACCCCTTAGCCCAATTAAGCAGCTCTTTCTGGAGAGGGGCATTTTTACCAGAAGTCTTTCACTAGGAAAAAGTAACAGGATTCACAAGGAACACAACTTTAGTTTGTAATACACTATTTTTTGCCTCCTAAATCATGCAAGCTTTAATGCTCAGACCAAGGTCTTGTTCACCTGCAGTGACTCAGTATGGATGGTATTTTGTTGGTATCAATGCAGAGATCTTAATAATTTCATAGTCTCTGCATGTCTTCTTAGGCTTATATTTACACTCAAGGTAAATGCACTCCTTTTCCTCTCCCACCCTTTCCAGTCATTTTCTTGAAGGATTTCTGGCAGCAACCTATGTATTTCATGGATATATATAATTTATTTGGTTACGTGACTTAGTTTTGCAGGCTGTAGAGAAAAATTCAAGTTTCCAGAAAACCAGGGCTGTTGAATGGACCAAAGAATTAATACAATTTCTGTACAAGCATAATTGCTCCAAACAAAACAGCTCCAGCCACAAGTACAGTCTCCCCATTAACTGTCTGCAACAGAGTCTAATAGTTTTGTTTGCTGTGCTCCACAATCATTCATTTTCCCCAGCTCTCCTCTTTTCCCAGTGGACATTTAGTTTTGTTAAGGATGATGAAGATCAGTACAAACCACTGGCTCAGAGCAGGTATCTAAAGAAGGGTGTAAGAGCAGAACAAACGTATATTGGTTCTTTTCCCAAAGTATACTCCTAACCTCCTGCAACTTGCAGCTTACAGAATTTCTGAGCTAGAGGTGGGTTTTGTTTTAACACTTTTCAAAAGATTTCTTCTTCTTCTTTCTTCTTCTTTCTTCTTCTTTCTTCTTCTTTCTTCTTCTTTCTTCTTCTTTCTTCTTCTTTCTTCTTCTTTCTTCTTCTTTCTTCTTCGTTATTGCGGAATTCCACAACCTAACAATGTGTTGCACAGAGACATACTTAATTTTGTTTGTTTTTATCTACTTCCTAATCATTTTATTCCACACTCTCTAATTATTTTGTGCGAGTGAGAAAGAAAGAGAACAGTAATTCCCTGTTTCTCACATTAGTCATAGTTTTATGGATCTGATCTTGTCACCACTTTGAAAGTCCAAAATTTATGGGATTCTTAGGCACAATATGAACACATGGAAGCTACCTGTTCCACCACAAAACAGAGAATTCAAGCTGCTTCTGATTCTAACGGAGATATTTTTCAGATTAAGGTGTCTTGCTCTGTAAAGCAAATTAAAGATTAATTTCATGTACCATGTATTTTGCACCTCAGCAGATGGAATGCACATCATGATGCGACGTAGATTATTAACACTTTCGCCTTTTGTACTTACTGCCTAAAAGGTATTATTTTGCAACCTGCTAGTTGCTCATTAACAATCCTCTAGTTAATTCTGAACTTACCAAGATTCTATTACATAGACTTGAGGAGTACTTCCATGTTTTTAATGAAGAATAGAAAAATTTTGCAGATACAAGTATTGTGAAAGATGAGTTTCCAGTGCTGTTGATCACCTCGCTTGTCACTCTGAGCCTACCAGAATTTTCCTCTACCCCTCTCTCTTCCTTTCCCTACCATATATTTGCTTTCCACATGGAGAACACATGGGTGTTTTTAGCACTGGGTTTAGGAGTTGTAGTAGAAGGATACGTGTATGAGAAATGTCGATTCACTTCACTATTGTTTTTGCAGTCCCTCTATTTGTGAATATATCCACCTCAACATCTCTGCACAGACAGAGCAACTTGTTCTGCCACAAAGCCCTTGCAGTGCGGTGTAGCTGAAAATAAAAACAGGAAAGCATAACCTTCCACTGTCCCTATCTTACTTCCATGCCAATTTTCAAACTTTGCTATATTGCATGGTTTTGTTGCTCCTCTGCCAAGTAGTGGCAAATTTTTAAGGCCTGCAAATCACATTTATGTTGGGAGACAAATCAACAGTACAGAAGTATTGTCTTGCTTTTACTTGTTTAATACAACTTTGTACTTCAGCCCTTTACAAAGGAGAAGCTAACAGAAGATAGCCTTTCCCATTTCTGGGATTTGGACCAATATATTGAAGATACTGGGCTAGGCGCTCCTCTGGCTGAGGAAATGACTGTTAGAAAGGCAAAAGGCACAATGCAGACTCTGCTGCTGCACCCCACAGTCTCTCCTCTCAACAAAAGCGGTCTCATCTCCCACTCAAAGAGAACCAGCTGTGTAGCATACTTCAGGGCCTGAGAAGTGATCCCTGCAACATTTTGTAAGGCTGTCTACAGCAGTGTGATTACTGCTCTAACAGACTAGTGGTGTGACTTGCAGTTTTACACACTGTAGAAAGTAATTTGTCATGAAGGTGACTTCAGTTTTCTTTAAATACATGTGGTGAAAACTCTGTTTCTTGTTTTACAAGATTTTTTTCTCTTAATTGCAGAATTACCTGGAATCTACACTCGGGGCAGGGCTGGGAAAGCAGCTTTGCATTTGCTAGCGTAGCTTACTTTTACTAAAAGGATTTTCTAAGTAACATACAGAATGGTTTATCTGACAACATTTTTATTCCATAGGGATCGATTCAGAACAATGGTGAATGTCTTGGGAGATGCCTTTGGTACAGGAATAGTGGAGAAGCTCTCTAAAAAGGAGCTGGAGCAGATGGATGTCACCTCTGAAGTCAACATAGTCAATCCTTTTGCCTTGGAAACGACAATACTTGATAATGATGAAGCAGAGACCAAGAAATCGTACGTCAACGGAGGCTTTGCTGTAGATAAGTCTGACACCATATCCTTCACGCAGACATCTCAATTCTAAAGCCAGTAGCTTTCAGGTAAAACAGGAGCACTAAAGGACATGGCCATATACAATATGTCAAAAAGCTTAAAGAATAATTGAGAATGAGTTACATCTCACATGCATTTGATTTACTACACAGACTCTGATTCTCCTTACCAGTTCTGCCCCCTTCTCATCTCCCAGCAATTTGAACTCGCCACTTTTAGTCCTTGCTGATAGATTAAAGAAAAAGACAGTTGTAAAATA
>VZSZ01003987.1:0-13463 GCA_013398815.1 Ibidorhyncha struthersii
TGCTGTATTGTATTCCCAGCAGATATCCGGCAAGTTGAAGTTCCCCACGAGGACAAGGGCTCGCAATCTTGAGACTTATCCCAGCTGCTTATAGAATATTTCATCTGCCTCTTCATCCTGGTTGGGCTGTCTATAACAGCCTCCCACCATGATATCTGCCTTGTTGGCCTTTCCCATTTGTTACCCATAAACACTCGACCCTATTGTCACCATCATTAAGTTCAAGACAATCAAAACACTCCCTAAAATACAGGGCCGCTCCACCACCTCCTCTTCCTGGCCTATCCCTTCTGAAGAGTTTATAGCCATCCATTGCAGCACTCCAGTTATGCATAACATCCCCACCATGTTTCTGTGATGGCAACTATGTCATAGTTTTCCTGCTGCACAATGGCTTCCAGCTCCTCTTGTTCATTATCCATGCTGCATGCATTGGTGTAGATGCACTTTAGTTGGGCTATTGATCCTGTCACCATTTTTAGGGGAGAAGCCCTAATTCTGGCCTGACCATTCCCAGGCACTTCTATGATTTCTAGCCCATCAAAACCCCTTGTGTCATTGCTATCACATGGATCTCCATTCCCTACCTCCACTGGGATGGCAGACCAAACGACCTTCCTAGCATGCCGTCCCACAAACAAAAATATGCCCCCCCCAGGCTTGTCTCTAGTGAGCCTGGTTTTATCACTTTCCCCCTTCAAATCTAGTGTAAAGCCTTTTCTATGAGCCCTGCCAACTCCTGTGCCATTATCTTTTTCCTGCTTTGAGACACGTGTATCCCATCTGTTGCCAGCAGGCCTGGTCTTGTGTAAACAGACCCATGATCAAAAAACCCAAAGTCCTGCCACTGACACCAGGCTCAGAGCCAGGTATGTATCTGTTGGGTCCTCCTGTTTCTACCCTCATCATTCCCTGCAACTGGAAGGACAGAGGAGAACACTACTTGTGCTCCTGATCCCTTAATCAGTCGTCCCAAGGTTGGGTTGTCCCCCTGCAGCCTGTGGAGGAGCAGGTGTATGCCCGAAAGAGGCTATGACCCTGTGGAGGGCCCACACTGGGTCAGGCTCCTGGCAGGACCTCTGGACCTGTGGAGAGAGGAGCCCATGCTGGAGCAGGTTTTCTGTCAGGACTTGTGACCCCATGGGGGACCCATGCTGGAGCAGTCTGTTCCTGAGGGACTGCACCCCGTGGAAAGGACCCATGCTGGAGCAGTTCGTGAAGAAGTGCCGCGCGTGGGAAGGACCCACGTTGGAGAAGTTGGTGGAGGACTGTCTCCTGTGGGAGGGACCCCATGCTGGAGCAGGTGAAGAGTGTGAGGAGAGCTCCCCCTGAGGAGTAAGGAGCGGCAGAGCAACATGTGATGAACTGACTGCAACCCCCATTATCTGTCCCCCTGTGCTGCTGGAGGGGAGGAGGTAGCAAATTAGGGTGTGAAGTTGAGCCTGGGAAGAAGGGAGGAGTGCGGGGGGAAGGTGTTTTAAGTTTTGGTTTCATTTTATGAGGTGGTTTTATTTTATTATATGAGGTGGTTTGTCTCTGGGCCTATGATACTATAGGACTCTCATTCAAATTTAAGATAAATGCCGTACCTAGGCCTGTCACAACAGTGCCCATTACAACAGTCACACACCATAAAAAAGATACGATAGTCCAGCTGATAGAGGTAACTAACACTATATCTATAACCTTGTAATAGCGGAACCATTGCTCAATTCAAGCCATATATCTATAACCTTGGCCATTGTGTAGGATGTTTAAACATGAGCTAGTGGAAGGAACTTACTGAGAAAGCAGAACAGTCATGACTGACCTTGCTAAAGAAACCGCAGTGAGTAAGTTTTGAGGAAAAGGTGAAAGTGCATAGCGAGGAAGACATACGGCCTTCATCCTCGAGACCCCGGCCCACGATCACCAGGAGACACTGTGCGTGCGCTGCTGGGAGGAGTTAAAGGCGGAGACTATAGAAATGATTTCTCGGAACTCATTGTAATAAAGACCGCCTTTTCGGGAGAAGGTCATGAACATGTATAGGCGTTTTGCAATGTGTGATGAATACGTAACACTTTGCTGCATAAATACAAGGCAAACTGCCGCAGTGGGCGCGCATAATTGTGGTGGGGCGACCCCCCGTGCTGCCCAGCGCTGAATAAACATACCTACTTTACAACCTTCTCGGTTGTGGAGTCTGTTTTCCGCACATCACAGCTGCCCAAGCAGCCCCCAACTGCCAAAGGGCTTGAATATGAAGAGGGGTAGTTTTCCAGGGCTCTACTTTGGCTTCTGACTCTCCCACTGAGGGGTATACACCAGAAATAGCTTGCAAAATCTACTGAAACAGAGGGAACTTCTATCAGCTGCCCATCATTCCCATTAACCTGGTGTAACCCCTGAATAACAGGGTGGACAGCCTAATCTGTGGTGAGGATTCCCATCTGACTTAACTCCTGCTTTAACAAATTGATGGAATCCCCCCCCCCATTATCCCAAACATGGACTAACCATTCCAAAAGCCTCTCTCACAGTTTCTGCTTAAATGTTTGAAGCATATCCTGAAACTCACTCATTTGAATGTACAATAAGTATCTCACCATTACAACACCCCGTCACCCCCTTCTATTCGCATTTCTAAAACCGGATGCACGTGAGGTATAGCAACTTCAACTGCCTTGTCCTCAGAGGAGGATGAAGACGGTCAAATGTCCTCATCCCAAGTTTTGGGCTCCAAATTAGGGCAGCTTGTAACAGTGTGAATCTGCACCACAGTAATGGGGGACAACCCACTTGCCAGCGGCATCTATTTGCAATGTGTGCAGCCATCACTTCACATGTGTGAGATAGGCTCTGTGCCCTTTCAGCCTGTGTGGTGACTACCTCCTGTGCAATAGCTTTTGCACCCATTAAATCCTGACATTCCTGTTCTTTCAAGAGGAGCTGCTGGTGCAGCCTTAAACCTTCATCATCCAGGGTGTGGAGTGCAGTCAAGAGTAACAACCTGAGGTTTCCTCCTGCTCTCTGCTCCACACCGCTTCTCTTAGGGAGTTGGAGCTTCTCCAAAAATTCCCCCACTTGCAGCGGGGTAACTACATCCACCTGAGCTACCTCCCCCCAGTCAGTGGGCACTGTCAGACCTGCGAAATGCTGTGCAACTGGCCCCCATTGCTCTGTTGGGGGCCAAACTGGCATACACTTCAACAATTCTCCCCCGACTTAGCCCAGAAAGGCATTCTTGGAAGCAGATCCTGCCGACTGCACCGAATGTTATGCAAAATAGGAACTGGGTTTGTAGTTCTGCTTTCAAGAAGACACAGACACAGCAGAAGACACAGACACAGGATAAGCACAAGTATTCAATTGCATTTATTGATTATACTCACAATCCCTTCCAGCAGGGGGAAGCCCTGGAACCTTGCAGGGAAGCAACAGTGGATTGCCAGGCACAGCAGAGCATCTGTCCATGGTCGAGGCTTCAGTGAGGTGTCAGTCTCAAAGGTTTTTTTTCTGGGGGCAGGGGGGGTGGTAGGTCATGCATGCACACTATTAACTATGATACATGATATAGCTATGTGGAGTCAACAAGATGTGTATCTGCTTTAGCAGGTATCCTGGCCCAATAAGCACACGCTTGCTACTTATCTGGCCATGGTTCAAGAACACTGAGGAATCTTACTTCGAATATGTTACAAAGTTCAGCTAAATTTCAGTAGGTGCTAAGCAACAGGGTGAATCTGTCAACACACTCCTGTCTTCTTGCCAATCTTCCGAATTCTTTTTTCCCCACACACGAGCTGTTGAAGAATGGGCTGGATGAGCAGACAGTGAGGTGGACTGAAAAATGGGTCCAGAGGGTGGTGATCAGTGGAAGAAAGTCTAGTTGGAGGCCAGTAATTAGTGGCGTACACTAGGGGTCAATTCTGGGTCCAGTCCTGTTCAACATCTTCATTAATGATCTCGATGACAAGGCACAGTTTGCTGATGACACAAAACTGGGAGGAGTAGCTGATATGTGAAAGGGTCATGATGCAATCTAAAGGGAACTCAACAGGCTGGAGAAATGGGCTGACAGGAACCTCATGCAGTTCAACAAAAGGGAAGTGCAAATTCCTGCACCTGAGGAGGAACAACCTCATGCACCACCTAGAAAGCAGATTTGAAGAAAAGGACCTGGGGGACCTGGTGCACAACAATTTGACCATGAGGCAGCAATGTGCCCTTGTGGCCAAGAAGGCCAATGGTATCCTGGAGTGTGGCCAGCAGGTCGAGGGAGGTCATCCTCCCCCTCTACTCTGCCCTGGTGAGGCCACATCTGGAGTACTGTGTCCAGTTCTGAGCTCCCCAGTTCAAGAAAGACAGGGAACTACTGGAGAGAGCCCAGCAGAGGGCTACGAAGATGATCGAGGGACTGGAGCATCTCTCTTATGAGGAAAGGCGGAGAGACCTGGGTCTGTTTAGCCTGGAGAAGATAAGACTGAGAGGTGATCTCATCAGTGTTTATAAATATCTAAAAGGTGGCCTGAATGTCATTGTGAGTGTGTGGAGAAGGCAGATTAGTCAAAATCCTCCCTCCTACAGGGCATACTTCAGCAATTCCAAAAGTTTGGTTTGGATGACCTCACTGTGCACAAACTGTCAGTGCTGCATGTCACACAGTCTTGGGGACCTGATGAAGTACACTGTCATCCCCTTCCTGCCCATGCATTTTGTGTCCTTCAACTGGCGATAAGTAGGTAGAAAGCGGAAAGGAAAGGAAAGGTAGAGTTGCACCAATGTGACTAT
Organism: Ibidorhyncha struthersii; assembly: GCA_013398815.1. Classification (NCBI taxonomy): domain Eukaryota; kingdom Metazoa; phylum Chordata; class Aves; order Charadriiformes; family Charadriidae; genus Ibidorhyncha; species Ibidorhyncha struthersii. The sequence goes on from VZSZ01003987.1 coordinate 4,774, forward strand.
AGGCGAGGCCTGACTGGTCACCCAGATCAAGGATTTGATACTCCAAAGCCCCACAGCTTACATGTACCTAATGAGAGTTTTGCATTCTATTTAGCAGGACATAGATTTCACTCCAGTATGTGAAAATAAATAATAAATAAATAAATAAATAATCTGGGTGTCAGGAGGATGGGGCCAGACTCTTTTCAGTGGTGCCCAGCAACAGGACAAGAGTAATTAAGATTTGTGAAGTGCTGTTATCACCCGAGACGTTTCTGCCTGTCACCACTTAATTTTTTTTAAAGATTATTGGGGAAGAGAGAAGTATTTATTATTTAAGGAGTTTACAACTGACTTTTCAAATGGCTAGTCATAATAGCTGCTGAGCTGCTATTATAGTTGTCCCCCGCTTTCTCTGATATATGAGTGAAGTGCATTCTGCAAGCACCATTATACTTTGCTTTCCCTTTCCATAGCATTGGCAGATTCCTGGGGCTCAGTTTCGGAGGGCCTCATCCTGTTAGATGAATCTCAGATCCTGGAGACCTGCTTTTTGCTCATGCTGCTTTTCTGGTGCCACTTTGAATTCCTTCCCACTCTGAAACCTAGCCCTCTTTCCCCACTTTCAGCTATCAGAATGTACAAAGCACCAAAAATGTGCTGGCTAACACTGCATAAATGTAATAGGCCTTGTTCCCAAAATTAGCACTGGAAAGATCAAATGCGGGTGCACAAGGAATGAAAGGATACAGCACACAATAAATGTTGTTACGGTGCTGATTGGTGCTTGCCCTCTTTTATGATATTTTGTTATTCTCATTGTTCATAATGCATATGATCTACTCTTAGCATTCTTATACATAGAGTTGTATCAATTTCTGACCCAGCCATTACCTAAAAACCCCCAATTATTCCTACGCCCTTTAGAAAGGAAGTAGCACAGTGAACTAGAAGGAAGTAATTTCTTATCATCATAGTTACATAAACAGCAGGATTAGTAAAAAATATATGAAGTTCTGAAGTACCAGTTTATCCAGCTTATATAAAAAATGCTTAATTAATCAAATATTAGAATATAGTTTTGAAAAATGTTTGTTCCTAGAAGTCTAATATAGACTTTGCCTTACTTTACTCTGAATTAATGGTACCAGATACAATATTATTAAAAGTAGTCCTCTGAAAAGACTTTAACTAGAATATATGTTCTGAGCTTCTTAGCTACAAATGCTATAATATATCATAAATCGAATTGTAAAATCATTAGGTAAAAATTGGCTGTTGTCTTCAATAGAAAATTTCCCTGGATAATAACAAAAGATCACATGATTCACCTTCCTCTTCTAACCAGGGAAAAATAGTTTGACTATGCAGTTATCTACTTGTGAGCACTATTTACCTTTATTCAGTTCTATGCAAAAATAGGCACGTTAGTCCATTTATTTTTGGGCATATCAGAGAAATATAATAAATTAAGCATAATCCTTTTAATATTGAATTCAGAACTAAACTAAGTAAGGTTTGCTCTCAATATATCGAGTGTTCCAATCCCCCAGATGAATCACAAATATCACAGAGTCTGTGTCATCATAAAGACAACAGTCTTGCAGGGCATCTAAGATATTGTAAAGCTCCAGGCATGTGTGTGTCGCAGTGAAGCAAGCTATAGAAATGTTAGCATTGCGCTCCAGGGTCATGTGTCTTTTGGAGTGTTACCATGGGACAGTGGCCACATCCTCATCAATATAGTCATAGGAGGACACATCCTAAGCTGGAGAAAAGAGGTAACCATACAACTCATCTGTATCTCTTACAATGGTGGTGTTGGGTAGATTGGATCTCTGTCCCAATTTTCCCCACATATAATTTAAAACCAGTTTTGCAATTTGGCGTTTCACAGGGTTTTTCTTAATATGTTCAGGAGTCAAAATGATGTCTTCTTTCTCCCTGTAATCTTCAACATATTTAGCTTTTTGGTCATCATCTGTGCACCAGGCTGGGTAGACTGAAGCTTCCTGCTTCTGGCAGAGGTGGAGTTTTATATAATCTGGGAAAAGACTGCTACCCCTCTTCAAAATGCCAAACCTTTCTTCATCACTGTGGTACAGAGGGCTGGGCAGGTTTCAGCACAAGTGTAGCTCTCCTGCTGACCTGTGATCCTCCAGGCTCTGAGCATCTATTGCTGGCGCTGGCAGCTATTATGCTTTGTCACCAATTACAGACTCTGAAAAGACCCATCTCATTATAGTACTTATATTGTTTATTCATTAAGGTGATACTTGGTGTGGTAGTTCCTCCTCTTGCCAATAGTCAGTCATGTGGCACAAAGATAAGAAAAAGCACACCAGATTTTTAAAAATGCTGCCTAGAATGTTGCTGCAGAGAGAAAACCAGGCATATAAAATGAAACAAGGGAAGAGAGATTTCTAAGCAGTCTAACCAAATTGGCAAGCTTCTTGACTGATTCAGGGCTGGGCAAAGATCCTGATGGAGAGGCATCAGTCAGAATATGAATGCAGCTGTTTACTTTGGTACAATTTGATGATTAGAGAGAAAATCCAAAATGTCATCTCTTCACTGTGGTGTGCATCTCACCGCTGCACACACCAGAACTTGCAAAAAAAAATGTAGCCTCTCTCCTGGGGATGTTGAACTTGTATGTACTCATTTGTGCCACAAATTGCAAAGCTGATGTCATTCAGTAACAGCTAGGAATACATCCAAAAGGCTGCAATCACATGTGACAATTCACAGATTATGATCTGCTTTCTCATTACATTAATATCTCCCATGTATTAATTTGATCTCCAAGTCTCGGGTTTATTAAATATTACCAAATCAGAACCCTTCCCAACAATTGCTTGTGAACCTATACTTCAACATCAGCTCAAACCCCATCTCCTGTTTTAAGAAATCATTTCCGAAAGAACTAGCTGTTTTTGCTAATATGAATGCATATGCAGGCTGAGTCACTATGGCTTCATAATAAAAGAGCTCACACTCATAAAACAAAAAAAAACAGCAAAGTCTCTTGATGAATATGCTGACCCACTTCTTATTCATCTTGTGTGGGGAACAGTTTACAAATATTTGGTAGCTTTGGTAAGTAGCATTCAGAGTTGTAATCCCTCCCCTCCCATTCACTACTCTTAGGGGTGACAGGGTTGACAGGTGACTTCCAGAACCCAAAGTCTTTGTGGCTTTGGGATACACACAGGTTATACTTTTGACTGCCCCAGACACAGACAGACTCCAAAATGTGCTCATAGTTGGAATACTTTACTTTTACTCTGTCACTACTATGCCTGCAGGGAAAAAACAGTATCATAGCGGTATTTGTGGTATTCTCTGCATTTTATTGTGGCTTAGAATTTTTCTACATAAAGGAAAACCCTGTTTCATGAGAGGAACAAATGGTCCTCCCATGGGAGGAACAAACTGGATCCTGGGGCAAGAATTAGCAGAGCTTTAAACTAGATTGGAAGGGGGAAGGGGATGTAACTGNAGCAGTCAGGTAGGAACTAGGGCTTCCACCCACAAAGAAGTGTCAGGAACATTAGCCCAACTGAAGTGCATCTACGCTAATGCACGTAGCATGGGCAACAAACAGGAGGAGCTAGAAGCCATGGTGGGTCCATTTTGTAGCTGGCTGAAACTAGCTTTGTCTAACATGAGAGCAGCTTCTGGCATCTTCTCACAAAAGTCACCCCTGTAGTCCCCCTGGTACCAAAACCTTTGCCATGCAAATCCAATACAATACTATAAAGACTAATTGGTACAATAATTAGGGAAAAATATTTTCCTAACAGGATACACCTCCCAGCCATCCCATAAGTGTGCTTTACCTCTGCCTCAGGCACAGGTCCCTGTCTGGTGTGGTGCAGTAGGGGTAGTGGTGGGTGTGGGTGAGGTGGGGAGTTTTGAGTTCGGGAGGAAAAGGAGTGTCTGGAGGCTCATGTCAGCCAAAACACCCCTTTCTGTAGCTGTACTCAATTCAGTTTAGGTCCATTTGATACTTATTTAATGGCGCTAAAACTACCCAGGGAACAGAAGGCACCCTGTGATGGGCCTAGCCAGAATCATTTATTGTCCTATTCCATTGCCCTAAAAGATCAAAACATCTGTCAAATGTCCTGTTGTGAGCTCCCTGGGACATGCAGGCAATGAGGTTTGTTGGGAGGGAAGAAGCAATTTTAAGAAGCAGCAGGCACCTCTGCCTCCACTCACTGTCCTCATGTAGCCACAGGACTTCTGACTGAGAGAGGACTGGCCCCTAATTTGGTACTAAATCTACTAATATGCTGGTGGCTACTTTGGGGGTGGAAATTATTATGTTATTATGTATTGTTTAATGATCCGCGAGGTACATGTATCTAGATTTATATCCTTGTATATATCTATAGCTGTATCTTCATGTTATGGGTCAAGGGCTGTGGGGAGGTTATGTATGGGACTGAGTAGCACAGTGAGAGGGATGATATTCCAATTTGAAGTGCAAAACTTGACTAAGATCAGGGAATATGTGTTGGAGTAGGGAACCTAAGGGAATGACAATTCCTGCAGTCATCAGAGCTGCACAAGGAAAATATTTAGAAATTGGGTTTGTACAGTCTATCTGTATTGTTGGTTGGGTGACCTGAGAAGTACATGGGTGTGTGCTTGTATCTGTGCTGATATCTGTACATCAAAGGCTAAGGGGAAAGTTATGCGTGGAACTAGGTGGTGCATTGGGAGGTATGGGGTTTCAGTTTGAAGGGCAGAATCCCTTTGCTGGAGATCAAAGAATATGGGTTGGAGCAGGGAACCAAGGGGAATGACAGCCCTGAAATCACCAGAGTTTTCACACACCATTGTACTGTTAAGTGACTTACACAGGGACACTATGTTGTGATGGAAATGTTAATTATAAGGGAAGGGACTACTTTGTAACACGTCTCATTAACAATTGTGCTAACTCAAAAAGTCCAGGAACAGGGACTTGTTTTCCACTTATAATTAAGGGCTGGCCTGCTGGCCCTCCATGATCCAGGATGGTGATGGGAGCTGATCGACTCATGACCTGTATCAACAAAGTGTCCTACCACAACCTGCAGGACCAAAGCACAGCTGCACAGCACCACTGAGATACCAGAGCAAGGCAACAAGAATAATCCCTGCAGGTCCTGCTGTGACTACACAGAGTTGCCTTGAAACTTGCAGCACCTCTGATCCTGAAGCTCCCTTCCTGAGGAGTGGGACTGTAAGACTCAAAGCACCACAGCCACATAGACCTCTTGGGCTGTCGTATCTGGCATGATATATTTTCCTCTAACATTTATTTATGTTGTTGTATAATTAATTGGCTCTGTGCTGCCTCAGAATCTAATTGTACATTGAATAGTCAGGAGCTTATTCACAGGAACATCTTTAGAAGCTTTCTTCCTCAAGTAGTCTCATTTTCATATGCTACTCTCCAGATTTATAGTGTTTCCAAACCTATTACATAGTCAAATACAATGGGTAGGCTTTGCTGGTGTTAGGTTCTCTAAATGTCTTGACTGTACTCAGAAAATAGATGATACCTCTTGGCTTCGATTAGATGATGAGTGAGCACTGGAACTGAAACCAACTATGCTTTAATCTACAAAACATCTCCTGGGACACTGTAAAAACACATCTTCATTTTGCACTGTGAGAGAAGCTCAATATTTATGGAAAGCAAAGATGTGGAGAGCTTCCAATCCTTTGGGAGTATTATGAGGAAAGTTTTCAGGGGAGAACTACAGAACACAAAACTGCCTAATTATACCTTATGATGGTGGTATTTATTAGAGCTGGGGTAACTCTATTCCATATAGGGATACTTATATCCATCTGCTTCAACTGAAGGGGGTATAACTTGTGGGTTAGCCTTGGATAACAGCCAAACTCCCACCCAGCTGCTTGCTCGCTCTCCCCTCTGCAGATGACGGTAGAAAATAGGAAGAACAGGAACAAGAAAGCTCATGGATTAAATATACAGGAAGAGCGCTTACCAGTTACCATCGTGGGCAAACCAAACTAATTTTGGGGAAAATTAACTTAATTTTTCATAAGTTAAAATAGATATTTAATTACTGATTTGGGTAGTGAGAAACAAAAAGACAAAGAGCTTTCCTCCACCCTTTCCCAGGCTCAACTTCACTCCTTCACTCCAGAATCCTCTACCCACCCCAAACAGCTCAGGGGAGATGGGGAGCATGGGAGGTGTTATGGTCAGTACATAATGGTTTCTCTCTGCTGCTCCTTCCTTCTCACACTTTTCCCTACTCTGGCATGGTCTCTTGATTGGCTGCAGTCCTTCAGGAAAATCTGCTCCAGCATGAGTTTGCCACAGGCTGAAATTCCTTTGGGGAAAATTTGCTCTGGTGTGGGTTCTCCATGGGCCACAGTTCCTTCAGGAATATCCATCTCATCTGGTGTGGGTCTTCACCATAGATCACCTCCTTGTCCTTTCTTTGACCTTGGTGTTTCCTCTGTTGTTTCCCACTCTTTCTGTTCCCTCCTCCTCTCCGTGGTGTTTTCTGCCCTTTCTTAAATATGTTTTCACAGAGGCACCACTAACTTTGCTGATTCACTCAGCTCTGGTGGGTCTGTTGCAGAGCCGTCTGGAACCGGCTCTGTCTGGCACAGGGCAGCCAGATTCACACCCCTCCCCCCCCTTCAAACCTTGCCACATATACCAAATGCAATAATGTATGACAGTTTCTGTCACTTTTGGGGAAAGAAGTGCTTATTTACCCCAGTTTTGTTGGCCGATGTAAAGGAAGGAGAATTAATTGGTCTTCTCTTCCCAACTTTCACTACTTGAATATGGTTAATCCTTGAGCAGTGATCACACAGAAATTATGACTCCCCTCTGACCTGGGGCTTGCAATGACAAAAGGCTGCTTTTGTATCTCACAAGCCCAGTCATGATCTGTTTGCATGAGGATGTGTGATGGATGCACTTGACTCCTTAACCAAACTAGCAGTAGTTTGGTGCAGGCTCCAAAGGAGGTAAAGGCCTAAGTCATAACCAGGCCAAGAACTTCTCTAGTTCCAATCTGTTCTCTGAAAATCCACAAAGGAACAGAGTAACATATGCATTGATGCATATGAGCTTGGAACACTGATCATGTGATTAACACATGAATAGCAGGTAGCTTTTCCAAGACTCATTTATCAAGGAACAAATAAAGTTGTGGGTACAAGGAGTCTCATGCATACCTTTTCCATTGCATGTAATTTGACTACAAGCCAACCACTTTATTCCATAAATATGACAGCCTAAATGAGCCTTCTTTGAGCTCACTTGTCTTGGCTTCAATACTTGGTTTCAGGGAATACATCTAAGCCAGAATTCAGACCATTTTAGGACCAGAGGCAAGTCATTTAGCTTGCTTCCAGTTGATGGAAGATTAAGGACAATGCAATGCTGAATCTCTTTACCTCTGCTGGACTCTGCTACATCTGATACTGGTCCCTTCCACAGGTAACTGAGCTGACTGAAGTCAATAGTCACAGAGGACTTGGTTTGCCTTTCATGCAAAGTTACTTCGTGTAACTGATCTATGTAAATTGATCTTTAGGACCTGGAGGTCCTGGTGGACAAGTTGACCATAAGCCAGCAATGTATCCTTATGGCAAAATAGGCCAACAGCATCCTGGGCTGCATTAGGGAGATTGTTGACAGCTGGCTGAGGTTGAGGGCCTCACCAGAGCTCTACTCAGCACTGCTGAGACCATATCTGGAGTACTGTGTCCATTTCTGGGCTCCCTGGTACAAGATATGGACTTAGAGCGAGTCCAGCACAGGGCCGCAAAGATGATTAAAGGACTGGAGCATCTTTCACATGAGGAGAGGCTGAGACATCTGGGACTCTTTAGCCTGGAGAAGAGAAAGCTCAGGTGGGATCTTATCAGAGTGTATAAATACCTGATGGGAAAGAATGAAGAAGGAGCCAGACTTTTCTCAGTAGTGCCCACTGACAAGACAATGGCAACGGCACTGACAAGACAAGGCACAAATTAAAACACAGGAAATTCCATCTGAACACAAGAAAACACTTTTACAGTGAGGGTGATCAAGCACTGGCACAGGTTGCCCAGAGAGGTTGTGAAGTCTCTATCCTTGGAGATACTCAAAACCCAACTGGACATGATCCTGAGCAACCTGCTCTAGCTGACCCTGCTTGAGTAGGGAGGTTGGACTAAGGTGATCTCAAGAGATCCCTTCCAACCTAAACAATTCTGTGATTCTATGATCTTTAACACCAAAGAGCTAAGTGTCATAGAACCGTTATGTTTGGAAGAGACCTTTAAGATCATCAAGTCCAACCATTAACCTAGCACTGCCAAGATACTACTAAACCATGTCCCTCAGCACTACATCTACACATCTTTTAAATACTTCCTGGGATGGCAACTCAATCACTTCCTACAAATGCCTGAAGTAATAACAACATAGAATGTTTTAATGAGCTAATAGATGAGAGGACAGTAATTATCAGAAGGATTATAGCAGAACATTAAGCTTAAGTAATTTGCCTGTGATCTCAGAAAGGGATATTATAGAATCATAGAATTGTCTAGGTTGGAAGAGACCCTTGGGATCATTGAGTCCAACCATCTACCCTACTCTACAAAGTTCTCCCCTACACCATATCCCCCAACACCACATCTAAACGTCTCAAACACATCCAGGGATGGTGACT
>VZSZ01003988.1:165-17665 GCA_013398815.1 Ibidorhyncha struthersii
CATGTGGCAGGTCTGCTCTTCCTCCCACCCCCGCCATTGGCTTCTTGCTCCATTTCTAACTTGTTCAGAGCCTCTTAGGGAGTGTGTTAGAGAGACAGAGAGAGGGAGGTGAGTCAGAGTGTCTGGCTGGGTTGTGTAAAACCTGCAGTGAAAGCTACCCCACCCCCGCTAGGCAGTGGTGTTAGGGCTTTCCTTTGTGTTAGTGCTTCTTTTGAGGAATTTTGTGCGTCTTCCAAAATTAAAAAGTATCAGGGGAGCGGTCTACGATTTTTATTTTTTCCCCTCAAGAATAGGGCAGTCTGTTGCATGTATTGTCACTTGAATTGTTCTACTTAAAGACATTTTTAGCTTAATTATGATGCTTATTGCATTTGAACAGATATCTGGAAACATGGCTACTGAACATGTTAATGGGAATGGTACTGAAGAGCCCATGGATACTTCTGCTGCAGTTACCCATTCTGAGCATTTCCAGACATTGCTTGATGCTGGTTTACCACAGAAAGTTGCTGAAAAACTAGATGAAATTTACGTTGCAGGTAAGATGTAAAACTTGCAAAACCACACTTACAATATTTTATTGGATTCTGCTGTCTTTGGGCTAAAATAGCAACTTTTTGTGGTTTCCAAAAGTATGGGAACTGCAGTCTTACAAAAATCTGTGGATGTTTTCCATTCAGTGCTTTAATTCATCGTAGTATTTTTCAGAGAAAAGTTTTGGGCCGGGCCACCTGGGCTGAGGGGTGGGAAGGAGGAAGAGTATGCAGGTGACCATAGCAACAGGTGATTTTTAGGAGGAGTAGGTGATGTGGTGTTCGTGCATTTTTTACAGTAGTTGTAGGTAACTCTATAAGCAACTGAAGCCTTGGTGTTCATCTTCTCATGTAAATGGTACTTCGTGACAGTACTTGGGCTCGTGGGTGCAAAGGTTATTGTTTAGTTCCCTCAGACATGGTAATAGTTAGCATTTTTTAAGCTTGATTTTTGGATCGTGGTGGTCAATTTTAGGTTGCAGTTTATTTGGCTTTATAGTTTTCTTAAAATGTACCAAGGTACCAGTGCTAGGTAAGCTAAGTCAGGTTTTGATAGATCCTTCTGAATTCAGCTTCAGGGTATTGAAAATAAACTTGGCCCATGTAACATCTGGGTTTCACAGAAGTCAAACAAATCTATAAGTGCAGTAACTTACTCTTGAGTCCTAACTTTTGACAATTTTTGATGAAAAAAGGGTTAAATACACCTAAATATTTACCTAAGGACTAAGTGATTTCTTAGGTGTAGTAACTTACGTTAATCAGTGATTGATTTAGGGGTCACTGAAATGTGTTAGATGTGTTAAATGTGGTTAAACAAAGATTGCTGCCCAAATGTAATTAGTAATTTTTTTCTTTTCTCTAGGGCTAGTTGCACATAGTGATCTAGATGAAAGAGCTATTGAAGCTTTAAAGGAATTTAATGAAGAAGGTGCATTGGCAGTGCTTCAGCAGTTTAAAGACAGTGATCTCTCACACGTTCAGGTAATGTTAAGGAATTTAGAATATAATTGTTGAGGGATAAACTGGTTGACTGGCAAGAGGTTTGCTTAAGTCTCTTCAGTGGTCCATATGTGATGTGTAAAATGGGCACTGTATTAGTTCAAGGTAAAACTAGATTCTGGCTCATCACGTTTTCAGAACTGAATATTAATATATCTTTTGCAGAACAAAAGTGCCTTTTTATGTGGAGTCATGAAGACATACAGGCAGAGGGAAAAACAGGGGACCAAGGTGGCAGATTCTAGCAAAGGACCAGACGAGGCAAAAATTAAGGTATGTGCCTAAAAGATAAAAGTTATGTGGTGTATCCATTTTTTCAAAGCCATCGTGACAGATACCTTGGTTCTTTTGGAACTGTGCTTTTCTTAAAAAGGCTATTTTAGATTATTGGTCATTATTTGAAAGCTGTCACTTACATTTTTATCTTACACTTCATCCTCTTCAAGAGGAAACTTAATACACTTAATTACTGGAACTGAATGTATATAAAAGTGAAAAAGATTCGACAGTTTGCTTTACGGCTAGTTGAGTCAGTACTACTATTTCATAGTTAAAAAGTTTTTGGAAGCTCGTCAGCATATGTCTTAGAGTTCAGAATGCGTAACTGCAGCTACTAGTGGTTGGTTGCGTTTCTTTTTTTTGTTTACTTTAGTTCAGGTTTAAAGCAACTCCACAATAGGGAGGAGATGCCACATGTGTCTGAAAAGACAATTTGTGATGGATTTAGGATTTAGCCCACTTCTTATGGCATAATCGGTGTTCTCATAAACTATACCCCAAACTATCTTCCTAACGGACATTTTATTTTTTGGACCGAGTCTTCTGCTAGCAAGAGACTCCTGTCTCAAGAGTTAGGCATACTATGATTTATTTTAAAATTCTGTGACAAGTAACTTTACCAAAGGAAAACCATCTAAACATGCTTAGTTAATGTCTTAAAAAGCGAGAGAATCTTTCATCTTTAACTTTCATGTGTAAACTGTAAAATGAATGTGTTATATATTGCAAATAATTGTGTAGCTTGCGAAACTAGAAAATCTTTTTTTCTCCTGACTTTGAGGCTGGGTTGATATTAATTATAAATTCAAAAACCTGATACAGTTTTTGTCAGTACCACATAAAACAACAACAGTATGAAGACTCAGTTAACTAACTCAAAGTAGCATAGCTTTTGCTGCTGATGGCTACGGCATTTAAAATAACTTTGCAATTTTCCAGTTGTGAAATTACTAACTCTGGATTATAGTTAGGCTTGTTTAATATGCTGTTTCTTTGTGTGTACAGTTGATTTGTCTTTCTACAAAATTATTAAGAAAGACTAATTTCAGAGGAGTTTCTCATTATGTATTTGCATACTGAATTTATCTAACATTTTAAATTGGTAGTATATCTGTAACTGTATGCAGTGGTTCTAGCGAGGATCAGTTGTGCTGGGATACTCTATGTGCCCACAAGGAATTCGAGGGGGTAAGGACAGAAGGGAAGTAGTACTACCACTTCAGTGGTGGGATACCTGAAGCAATCAGTACAGTGTTCTAGGAGTGTAAGCATTTAAACATGTGTTCTTTAACATCACACTTAATGAGTAATCTCATTAAGTGAAGGGAACTCCTGTGCATAAATGCAGGATTGGACATGCCAAAACAAGAAGTGGCTCAGACTAAGATCTTTGTAATTAAAGGGAAGCTCACTATTCTGTTGGCTTTTTTTTTTGTATGAAAATGAAGGAATTGGGAAAACTATGTGAATCTCTAATTTTCTATGAGTGTTTCTTTACCTGATAGTTCTAATAGTTGTTTTGCAAGTTTCTTGTTGAAGAACTAGCAGTAGGCTCATTCACCTATGGGAGTTTCAAAGCAGTACAGTTTAAGAGGTATTATAAGCACGTCTGTGAGTGAAGTGCATCTAAACTAGCTCAGTTTGTACATGATTTTAAAATTTTAAGTTTCTTACTTGAAGGCACTCTTGGAGAGAACTGGCTACACTCTTGATGTGACTACTGGACAGAGAAAGTATGGTGGTCCCCCTCCAGAATCTGTATATTCAGGACAACAACCTTCTGTTGGTACAGAGGTAAGGAGATATTTATGTAGTGATATTCTTATTCATTGGAAGTATTTTTTATAAACAATGCTCTGTATGTCTGTTGTAGATATTTGTGGGCAAAATTCCAAGAGACTTGTTTGAAGATGAACTTGTTCCATTATTTGAGAAAGCTGGCCCTATATGGGATCTCCGCTTAATGATGGATCCACTAACTGGTCTAAATAGAGGATATGCTTTTGTCACTTTTTGTACTAAAGAGGCAGCTCAGGAAGCTGTTAAACTGGTAAGTTTTCTTACTTGGTTTTTTTTTTTTTTAAGAACACCCTCCAGCTTATAAGCAGTTGTCCTGATCGTAAGACAGATGAAACTGTCATTTGTTAGATCATTTCATAAATGTCCACGAGGTTTTTTTTTTAATATTTCCACATTGTGTATAAATTTGTACTGGCTGTATTAATGGGGGGGGAACACCTGATGGACTGCTGTTTGGTCCAGTTAGATGAGCCTTTGTTATTAACAAATGTTGTATTAGCAATAGTGACTTCTGAGCTGGATGAGGTTTGGAGAGAAGCGATGTTTGGGTAGTTGTGCTACAAGGGAAGTGTTGGTCAGGTTGTCAGTGATTTCTGATTTGCTTCTGCACCAGCAGGGGGCCCCGTGCTGGAAAAATGCTTCTAAAGTCACAGAATTTCATAAGATACTTCAGAGAAATAATCACTCTTGAGTGTTAAGGTCTGTGTATTTGCTGCAACTGACTGGAAAAAGTCATAAATCCTGACAGATTAAAAAAATTTCCCCTGTTCTACACAGAGGTGTGAAACAGCTTGTTATAAGGAACGGCTACTCTTAATAAGCTTTCCAGGTTTTAAGCATGAAGTATCCATCGCTAAGAAAGAGGGGGGGGAAGAAACGCCACCCTGATCCTCACACTGCTCCTTTGTTTTTCTAGTTAAGTAGAATTTGAATTTTTTGAGATAGTTGCTACTACGTGGATATGGCCAAGATCGGTGTGCAGGTATGACCCCTCAGGAGTGCTAACCATATTCATTCTGAGGTGTACTGATACCATGTTAATATAGTAGGTTAAAATCTCTGTTTCTTAATAAGGTACGTGTTAAACCATTAAGGTACCCTATTGACTTACTAATAATATGAGTAAGTTGGTGGAGCCGAATCAAGCTGAAGATGGGGATGTGTTTTGGAAAAGTATAGAAATGTCTACAAAAGTGGAAGTACAAAAATACTTGGTAAATGCTGTTTAGCTTTTTAAGTAAGAATGGTTGGTGTTCTGTGTGCAGTCCAAATATACTGTGAATAACTGCGTATATCTCTTTGTACTTTCATTGTCAACCTAGCTATTTATATTCTGTGTGAACTCTTAAAGAGTTATGCACATGACTTAGCAAAACAGTGAACCAAGTAAAATGTGCTCTCAGAAGCACCTAGTAAACAAAAAGGAATTTTTCTTCAGTTAGTTGGATTTTGCTTAAAGGCAGCATGCTCTGAAGTCATTCAGGTTGTGTTTCCATAAAAGTAACATCAGATCCTAGCCTCGGTCTTCTACTAAATGATACAAGGGAAGGAGGTACTTGATGTCCCTTCATATCTAATCTTTGATGTGCAGGAAAAAAAAGGGCATGGTGTTCTAGTTTTCTAGCCACTGAGTGTAATAGTTGAAAAGTGTTGAGATTGGTGGGGCAGTTTTTCAGAATTCATGCTAACCTTAACCTCTTTGAGGGCAGGGTTAGTTTTGAATTGGATCCTGTGGCATTGGTCATCTTTTGAATGATTCCAGCCTGGCTAGTTTGGTGTATTATAAGTTTCCCAAGTTGTCTAGGAATGATTGCAGGGGTACAAGCAAAATATGACTGTATAGCTCAGTTGAAAATCTTGGGTCTATCACTTGTATTAGTTACACATGGATGGGGGAGGTTACTGAAAGACCTCTTAGAAATGCTGAACCTTTGGTCCTAGCCATTTTAATATCCTACTGTTTTAACAGGCAGTGTTCTTTCTGATACTACCAGTAGTCTTCTGATGTATATACAACTTATTTCTCAGCTTTCTGGACTCCCTGGAATAGGGCTTCTTTTGTATTACCCATCTTCTTCCCAGAGGCTTTTTTTTTTTTTTTTTCCATTCAGGACTCTGAAGTATAGCAAACATGAGAATAAAAATCTCTCCATTGCCTATAGGCTTCTGAGTAATAAGGGACAGCTACAAGGTTTTGTCAATACCCAAACTGCAGCAGAGAATAAACTGATCTGTCTTCAGGCTTCTGCAGTTGGTGTAACATATTTTACATACAATTCATAGTTGTGTGCCTGTCATATCATCCACTGTCTTTCTAACAACTTAATGTAAAACTGAACTAAAATTTTTGGATGTATCCAGCTTAATGTGGACTTACCCTATTCATTAACCAGAAGAAATCTTGCAGTTTAAGAGATTGGAGCCTTGATTTTGTTTTGCATGCGCATTTTTAAGCCACTTAAAAAAGGGAAGAATTCCCTAAGTTGTGTTTGAAATACCTTTGGGGCTGTGCTTAAGACAAAAATGGAGTGATGCTGTGGCCTGAGACTGAGAATATTTACAGATATGAACAGTCGTTAATTTTATGTCTGGTACTTAACCCTCGCTGGTTAAGTAGAAATGGCATCTCAAATGTTGTTCACACAAGCGCTGACTATCAGAAGTCCGATTTATTATTTTTTTTTAGCCTCAAGCATTTTTTTCCTGTTAAGGTGTTAGTGTTTACCTTCTGTTTTATACCGACTGAGTTAAGAATTATAACTCCAGTTGTGTTCTTTTGCACACATGTTCAGTTCCCCCTCCTATTTCATATGCAGTTGTTAGATTTCAGTTTTTCAAAAGATTTCTGAGCGATTAAGGTAGACAGGTATAGGATAAATACTTGAGATGAAGCTTGTAGGAAAACATACTGAAAACTATATTAGCATACAGTCTACTTTTGACTAGAGCAAGTGTAAGCTTGATTAAAGTGCAGGTACAGGTGAGTTACACAAATATGCCCCTTAAGCAGTTTACCAGCTGTGCATAGCAGTACAACTTGCCATTTGCTGCTGGAAACAGGCTAAAATTGGTGGTGAAAGTTTAAGTGGATAAAACAGACAAGACAGACCTTATGCATACTTTGACCTGTTTGTGAGTAGTTTTTCACAGAACTTGGCAAAAGAAAATATATATCTATTATGGTGTCTAGAGGGTAGTAATATCTCTGTTACTAACTTCGGGCATTGATTCAGTGGTGACAGAAGGGGGAAGCAGTATGCTGACATAGCTAATTTGGTAGCCTGACTGTTTTGGCACTTTACCCAGATCATGATTTGGGCCTGTTCGTGTCTAATCTAAGTTTACAGATGCAAACTATTTACCTAAAACCCACCAACTTTACATTCAAGAGCGCCTAATTCAAGACTGCTTTCTCTGTGTTAAGAGAAACATACAATGAAAAGTAGTAGTTAATGTACTGTAGTATGAAAAAACAACTAGGAACTACTGTCAATGTGGAATTGCAAAATGGTAGAATATTTCAAATTTTTTTAAGTTATGAAATACTATTTTGTTGCCATGAGTTTTATGAGAGGCTCTTGTTTTGGATTGAATGTGTAGCCACTTTGGTCTTAGGCTTCCAACAGAAACCATTGGATAATATCTTCTATTATCCATATAGGATAGAATATTTCAGTTGGAAGCGACCTGCAGTGATCATCTAGTTCAACTGCGTGACCACTTCAGGGCTGACGAGAAGTTAAAGCATTGCTATTAAGGGCATTGTCCAAATGCCTCTTAAACACTGTTAGGTTTGGGGCATTGACCACCTCTCTAGGAAGCCTGTTCCAGCATTTGACCAGCGTCTCAGTAAAAAAAATGCTTCCTCATGTAAAGAAATGTTTCCTAATGAAGTTAATGAAGAATGAGTTTGTGTCTTGTTTCCAGAGTAAGACGACTGTCAGCTTTTTAAAAGGTTTTTCTTTAAAGCTGTCTCTTCATTAATGTGTGTAAGTCTGTTAGTGATCGTAAATATAATGTATATGTACGGTCTTCCTATGCAGCTATTTCCTAGTTCAAAATCAACTATTCCTCTGCTACATGGGTACCAGATATGGAGACAGAAGTCTTTTACTGTGTACTACTATGTTTTGAGACATAATTAGTTGGGAAGATGCCACTCCAGATCCTTTTCATGTGTACGGTTCTTCTGTTAGCTTACTTCTGGTACAGTTGTCTAGCTTTGAAAATTTTCAATGATGTAGTTTTTGTTTGCAGGAGATAAATATAAACAAATAAACATCTTCACTAAAATTGCCGATTTTAGTGCACAAAGCAAGAAGGCGTGTGGGAGAACTTACGCAGGAAGGTTTACCACCAGACACAAAATAACTCATAGAATAAATAACTGGATTAAATTAAATTAAAAAGCTGTCCTACTGCTTGTCAATAAGATGTTGACCACAAAATACATTTTCCTAGCTAAAGAACTGTCTGTTGCAGGGCTTCCAGTTGGAAAGGGGTTGATGTACCACCAGTTGACCTCCCTGCTGCTTGTTTGGATGATGCATGTCTGTGTCTGCATCTCAGTGAAAGGCATTTTTTGTCAACAGATGTCTACAGTAATACTTTTTTTTTTTTTTCCTTAAACTGCTGACTTGTTCAGGGTGTCTTCTAAACAATCTGTTATGGGAGAAGCATTTGAACAGAAGTCTTAGGTTTTCAAATCAGTAGAAGTTTCTTCTTGCTGTTTACTATCTTTACACGCGTAATCTATGTGCCTTGGAAAGTGTTTGCTAATTGCTCTTGCACATTTTGTGGAGAAGACCCGATCACAGCTCTCTTTCTTTTGTTAACTATGGAACTTTAGAAGGGAATCTGACTTGAATTGTAACTCCTGTCTTGGATTATACGCAAGTCAAGAATTCGTTGATGCAGTCTATAGAAGAACTTGCATTTTTTCGTGCACTGTTGTGAAGGGAGAAGCCTTGACCTTGATGACTGGACATAAGATTTACCTGTCATGGTTCTATGTGAAAAACTCTCTAAAGAAACATGTATTAAGAGAGAGGCTTGAACAAGAAAGGAAGGAAAATTGTTGGCTGAAATTGTTGAGATATCTTGGAGGACAGGGGTATACTCGAGAACAGTTGAATATGCATCATAAGAATGTGTTAAACTCCAAAGAATTTAATATATTAGGAAATGCTGTGTTTGCAAAAGTAAAATATTCAGTATGCTGCTGTTGAAAGGGAGTGAAAATTATCTGTAACTGATGATTGTCCAATTACTTTTCTTTCAGTACAACAACCATGAAATTCGTTCCGGAAAACATATTGGTGTATGCATCTCTGTTGCCAATAATAGGCTTTTTGTTGGTTCTATTCCTAAGAGTAAAACCAAGGAGCAAATTGTTGAAGAATTTAGCAAAGTAACAGGTAAGTCAATAACTGTGCTTTGTAGAGCTGGAGAGATGTCAAACATGAACCTTCTTCACCATCTTTTGGTTTATGGTTGAATGATGATGAATCCCAACTAAGACCACTTAGCATTTCTCTCGACTTTTAGGTGATTTTTTTTAAACTGTTGTGCTGAGAGCTGAAATATTTGTGATTAGACTAGATGTGTGGTTCCAGTTTTTACCTAGAGAATAAGTGCGTCACGTTTAGAAAAGACATGCAAAGAAATAGATGATTTAATTATTTTGATACTAATGGATGTTTTAAAACTTTTCAAGACAAAACTGAAGCAGGTTGGAGAACATAACTAGTTCTGTGCTTCAGAATTCTTAGTGATTTGATAAGGATTTCTTTTTGGTAACGGTGTATAAACTGGCAAAGGTAAGATTTAATCGCTTTCTCTGCTACTGAATGATATACTTTAGGTTCCTTGGAGCAACACTGAAACTTCTCAGATGTCTTAAAATCCTGCAAGTTTGACCTCTTGTTGTTTAGACATCCATGGAAACAACACATGCTGATAAGTGGTGCGACTTAGGGGTTTGAGAAGAGAACTGAGAAAGCACAACTTTTGGCTGCCCTTACCTCTTCTCCATTCAGTTAGAGGAAAGGTACTCTTCCATAGCTACTAACCTTTCTTCACTTAATAAACGGAACCTAGGTCAGGATAGTCTAATATCTGTCTTTGAAAATGTTGGCCCTGAAGGTAGGGAAATTTTAGTATGTACGTGGTCTCAGAAGTCTAACGTGTTCTTTTTTTTGGAACCGCTTGTCAGATGCATAGTTACCAGAAAGATAATCCCTACTTTATAATACAAATGCATGCATTGAAGCCTTAACAAATAAATATTTTGCTTAATTTCAGAGGGTCTTACAGATGTCATATTGTATCATCAGCCTGATGACAAGAAAAAGAACCGGGGTTTCTGTTTCCTTGAATATGAAGATCACAAAACTGCTGCTCAGGCCAGACGTAGGTTAATGAGCGGCAAAGTGAAAGTCTGGGGAAATGTTGTTACGGTTGAATGGGCTGACCCTATAGAAGACCCCGATCCTGAAGTCATGGCAAAGGTAATAAAGCTGTAAGGGAACCATCATACCTTTAAAGTGCCTTGTTCAAAAGGACGTACTTCCTGACATAAGCCTAACTTTAAATAACACGTTTCAGCCTTCTTGACAGAGATCTTGTGAGATGGTAAAAATATGAATACAGTCTAGAATTGATGAGAAATTAAAAACTCTGTTGGCTGATGTTATTTTGTGCTCCCAAGGCTGAATGTTGAACATAATTTTTGCCAAAATGACACATGGGCCTGATATAGTTAATTTCTCATCTGGAAGTGGTGGTGGTGACTCCAAAAGTTAAAATGGTTTTGTAGCTTAATATTTGGAGGGACATAAATCTAGATATGATTACGGAATAAGTGTTAATTCTTTTCAACGCTGGAACTATATGCTTATCACTTCAGAACTGAAACATGTCAGTAAGATACATAAATGCATTTTCAAAGTTGCCTTTATCAGTTACTTCTGAGAAGTTAGGCGCTTATGTTGTATTTGGAACTCTGTATCTTTATTTTTAATTTGGGGGGTTAATTCCTTCAAATATTAAGACTAGTAATATTTTGGATTTTGAGTATTTCACTAAAATTGAAGTCTGAACTGTTAACGTCTTGAAGTACATTCTAGCAGTTGTTTTATATATGTGTGATACTTTGCCAGAAACAAATTACCTGATTTTTTTTTTTTTCCATCAGATAATGCCCAACCCTGTCTTTTTTCAGTTATGTTGTGTAGCTGAGTTGTTTAATGGAAACTCCTAGCTAGCCCATATCCTTATCTCTTTCTCTTTGCTTGCTTTTCGTCTGTGCTTTTACTCTCATCTGAGACACGTCACTTGCTGGAGTCCTACTTTGATGGACCTAGTAAGATAGCTTGGCTGGGATCTCCTCTTTGGTGAGCCATAAGGGAAAAGGGTTGGGGTGGGGGCTCATTTTAGGGAAAAAGCTGCTTTTGTAATACAGGTATTACAGAAGCTTTTGGACTACCCTGTCTGCAGACTTTTCTTGCCTGGCATCGTAGACTATCAGCAGCTGGGAAGAGTCTTGCAGGTAAAATTTGTCGAAGGTGTCACTTCCTAAACAAGGCAGCCTATTCAGTTTCTTGGCTCAAAAGAGAAGAGAACTAATCCAGCAAACTGTTAAATTAGCAGGAACTTCTGCTGACATGACTGAATTAGATGAGCAGGAAGCGATAGGGGACATAATCAGGTATTTTTCCTAAGTAAGTTTAGAGATGTGGGGAGCGAAAAGCTAACATAGTTAAAGCTTGATAGTGGTTTGTCCTATTTAATACACAGTTTTTTGAATGTGCTAATGCCTTGTATTTTTTTGTATTTGAAATGGGACATGAAAAGAGATGAAACATAAATATGGAAAATGTGCAGAAAATCAACTTTTATACTGCTTCTGCCATATGCCAAAGATAGGGCATGGAGCTTGGGTTGAAGACATATGGAAAAGTAAAACTATGTGAATGAGAATGTTGAAAAAGTAGAGAACATCTGGCACTTCTGGAAGTGTTTGGTTTACTTGCTGTTGTTAATTGTCATCTTTCTCCTAAGAGAAAGAGCAGCTGAGCTGTTACTGCAGTCAATAATCTCCCAGATGTGAGCTGCAGATTGGCTGTCATTGCTTCTGAGTACTGTCAGTCGGGAGCAAAGGGAGAGCTATTGACCCTTGTCGTCTTACACATTCCTGTGGCAGAAGGCTCCAGAGAAAACACTGAGTAGGAGGAGTAGATTACTTTTATAAGAATAATCATCTGATCCCAGTGGTTTTCTTTTCAAGACTGCTAGAAAAGTAAATCCATAAGAGCAAACCATGGGGAGAAGACAAATTCACCTTTGTAGCCAGAGGGTGAGCAGCGTTGTTTTAAATACCGCGCAGGAGCAGTATGTTATTTTGTCAATATATGGACACCTACTCATTTAAACTTCTGAGATGTTTACTTGAGCCTTTTTTCCTTTCTCCTCCAGACTTTTGCTTAAGTGTTGTGGAGGATACTCTATGGATGCACACTTAAATGGGCTGTTACGTTACATACCAAGTACCGTGAGCGTGATGAGGTAGAAAGCTAGATTCTGAAGCTAGATGTACGTCCTACAGGAGATGAGTGCTTGTACTGACAGATCAGAGTATAATTGGTTAAGTAACTAATTTCTGGTCCAAAGGGAACTTTTTTCCAACTTCTAGTAGCTGTATTGATAGCGTAATTTCTCCAAAGTGTTACTTTGATGCCTCTTATACCTGTTGTGCAGATAAATGTCTTTGTTTTACTTGATTTCTGTACCATGGCTGAGGCTACAGAGGATGTTCTGGAGTGGCAGGTTAAGCAGCTAAATAGTCTTAGGCTTATGGCTGCCTGGTAGATTACAGGACGGGAGACAGGGCTAGTAACCCCTGGAGAATGTGGTAATGAAGTCTGAAGTGTTTGTGCTGTAGGTAAGAGAGGCAAAGGAGCAGATCCCAGAACTGCTGAGTGTCGTCTCATCTTAAACAGTTTTAAAAGCAGGTTCTGTCTTTATGGCAAAATGTTGCTCCTGAGTATATTGCTTGTTAGGTGTATATTTATGGATCCTTGGTGTTATAATCTGTGAACCTTAATGAAGATGACTTCCTTTTTTTCTTTTTATTCCCTCATTAGATAACTTAAATAAAGTAAAAATGGGTTCATCTCTCAACCTATGCTTTATCCTGCCTCCTAGCTTTAACATCTTCTGACTGGTTCAGCTACGTTTTTAACCTGTAACATGACTAAAGGTCTTAAAGTTTTAGTTGTTAGAGCTTAATGGATTTGTCTGCACTGGAAAAAAAAATTAGTTACTACTTACTTCTATAAAAAATGTGTTAGTGCATCTTGTAACAAACAAGTGATGGTTTTTGATGTTTTTAATCGTTTGACACTGTCACTCATTGTGTATTTATTAGTGAAGGCTACTTAGGGTTCCTCATGAGATTTTAGTTTTCACCGTTTCCTAAAGTACAAGAATAAGGAACGTTTGTTTGAAAGTTACCAGTTTTTAAAACTATTGATTATACTATAAAACTTTCTGTAATTCATTTTCATGAAATAAGGTTAAGGTAGCAATTTGGACAGTTTCCTAAAAATGGTTATTACATATGGGTTACAAGACATTAATGTTGCTCTTGCCATCGGGGTGTGTAGGAGAAGCTTAACACAGGGTAGGGAGCAGTTTTCCTCATGGAGCTGGCTATGACTTCTATCATTTCTTGAGAATCAGCAAGAGTAACTATTGCCAGAGACTGTAGAGTTGATACAGTAGGTCAGATTTATGATCTGTGATATCTCTTCTTCCAAACCTTGCATCCCATCATAGTTCAGCTTGTGAGTGAGACAAAGATTTATGGAAGTCAGTCCTGTTTATTTGTAACTTAAATACATAGTAATTCTTATAAAAAGGTTGTCTGGATTTATTGAGGTCCTGTATGTGGTGGGAGTAGTGATTATAGCTGTGGTTCAAAAATTGAAGCAGGCTTTCTTTGGGTCCTTCACACCCTGTGTTATTTGTGTTGACCTTCAGGGTTAGGAGCAGAAAGGTCAGTGTTGCCATGTACAGTGTTCACTTTTTGTCATCAGCTAGTTTGAAACCACTAGCAGTGAAGGGGATGCAAACAGAAGTTGCAGGTCTTTGCAGTTGACGTGCAGCTGCATTGTAGGAAGGTAAGACTGAGCATTCTTTGGCAGTAGGAGGTGACTAGACTGTCAGGGCATGGTGGCAGCGTATGGAAGGAACTCTCCCCAACAAGTCAGAGAGGCTTGTAAATTGTGAGAACTCATGGATGACATCATACAAACATGCTCGTTTACAGTCATCTAGTACAACTTCAGTGTGGATGCAAGGACAAGTCTTTAATAGTAGTAACTGGACACCAGGAATCACATATGTTAGTGACCTGTGTACGTTGTCTGCTATATTAATTGTCTGGTTTAAGGCTTTGTCAGACTGCTCTGTATTTTCTTTATTGTAAGCGGTTGGTGGTTGGTGAAACTGTATATAGATGATTTACTCACTATCAGGCAGTTAACAGGGCATACCCCAGTAGTTGAAAGATAACCAGCGTCTCTGATCTGAAAAGTTGCATAGCAGTCTTTGGGTAGCTTAAGAGCTATATTGCATGCTTTAGAGAGCTGGGGGAGAGAACAGACTTTGAGTTATTTCGAGGTGGCTGTTCCTCAAGGGAAGGACAGAGTTTGACTTGTGAGAAAGTCCAAGGGTGACTTGGCAGTGTCAGCCTTAGTATCCCCTTCTGTCTGCATTCTCTCTTCTAGCTGTGAATTCAGGTCACTGAGTGCTTCTCAGGCAAGCGCAGTCCTGATGCTAGGTATTTGGTGTAGCTGCAGCATGGGAGCCACAAGTTAAGCAGCTTGAGAGCTGCAGGCCTGTCACCTCTGACCTAGATATTATAGTGATGACTGTTCTGCAAATACCTGAGCAAAAACCTGTCTAAACACTGAAGTGTTTTGATAAGTTAATTATTTTGCGTGTAACCAATCCTGGTTGCCTTCTTTCAAGTTTGAAAGTGTTCTGAGTTGAAAATTACTGCTGCTAGGATTCTTTTAAACATTAACACAAATTGGATTGACTTTTAGGATACTAATACTGCGTGTTTGTGTTTGAAAACAGATCAAATATTTCTATCAGTCAGGGTAATTTGGAGCCAACTCATGCTGTATGAATATATAAATATACATATTCATGTATATGTATATAAAATGCTGTACATAAAATGTAGTGACGTTTTCAGTACTGGCAATAGCAGTGACTTGCAAAACTTCATTTTGTGTTTTGGAATTAGATCATACTTCTAAGTCCTTATTTTTTAAATTTTTTTATTTTTTAGGTAAAAGTTTTGTTTGTACGCAATCTTGCCAATACTGTAACGGAGGAGATACTAGAAAAGGCCTTCAGTCAATTTGGAAAGCTAGAGCGAGTGAAGAAGCTAAAAGACTATGCTTTCATTCATTTTGATGAACGGGATGGTGCTGTAAAGGTAAGTGAAGAGGACTATAACTGTATGTGTAAGTAGTGACTACACATAACGTTCAGAAGATGTATACGTCTTTTTAACTTGAGAAAAAGGTCTGTCTGGAGACCTCTCTGGGTGTCTCCTAGGAAGACGCAGTTGCAAGCTTGAAAAGTGGATCTTAGATCCACCTATCCAGAGTAATTCTGCTGATGAGTGTCTACAATAATCATCTGTGTTACTGTTTGAAACTGGAGTGCCAGAAATGAGTGACTCTTCTCAACAAATTATTGGTAGAATCTAAAGCAGTTTTTCTGGGGCAGATGATAAAACCTCTTTATTTTCCAGGAACATAATTACTTTTTTATGGTGTGGAATAAGCATCTTTTCTTTTGATGAGAGGTGCTGGACAATTAGGTAATTGTCATTCCTGGATTTTGCTAGCCTGGTCTTGGTGTTTTTTTTCTCCTTCCATCTGTCATTAGGAAGGGAAATGTAATTCCTCACCTGCCTATAGTTTATCTATTTTTTTTTTATGTTCTGTGGGAGGATGCAGGATACAAGGAGATTCAGTTTTTCTTACTCATCCAGATGCCTTAAAGCAGATGGTTAGGAAAATGATGATTTTTTTCATAGGATATATATCCCCATCAAGGCTCAGCTATGTAGAGTCCCTAAAAGTGGTATAATCTTCAGGATTCCCCTGCTTGAATTGAATTTGTAGCAATTACTGTGACCTGTGGGAATTGTGCATGTGTTGGTGTTTTTTTTTTGTTGGTTGGGTTTTATTTTTGGTAGTGGTTGGTTTCGGGGTTTTTTTTGTGGTCAGAATGAGACTGTTAAATTCTAATTTTTGGCTTCTGGTTTAAAAAGAAAGTTACATTTATTACAAGTGAAATAAAGGAATAAAAACATATACTGATCTCTAGCTGTAGTAGTGTTTGCGTGTGTGCTGATGTTAGAAATTTACTCCCTTATTGCAAAATCTGTACTTTCAGACGACAGTTCCATCACTTCATTCATTGAAACAGCTTGCAAAGATTGAAGCCTATTTAGAGTTTTAAGTGGAAGATTTCTAAACCAATACATGCAGTCCTGAGTTTGACAGCCAAGTTAAGAGGAGATGCATAACTGGAACCCACAATACTATGCTGTCTGATTATTAAAAAAAAAATAAAAAAATTCTAGCTTTATATGGTTATTTTAGCTCTGGATAACAAATTTTAAAATGTGTGCTCTAAAAGATAGACTAAAATTGATAACTTCAGATATGCTTAGAAGTATATTTAAAGTCTGGTTAATTCCTTTAGGCAATGGAAGAAATGAATGGCAAAGATTTAGAGGGAGAAAACATTGAAATTGTTTTTGCTAAGCCACCAGATCAAAAAAGGAAAGAACGGAAAGCTCAGAGACAAGCGGCTAAAAATCAGATGTAAGTGTAAATGCATGCACATATGTTGTATTACTTCTGAAAGACATGTACACTCCTACAGAATTAGAACTTTGGGGTATTTTAGTAGGTGTACTATAGTGTATATAGGTTTTCTGCCTTCTCTGAAAACGTTGGATTCATTTATGTTGTTTGCATTTACTTAAGACCTAGTAGTGGTGTTGGTGAGAATTCAGGTACTGTTTTGCTGTGTTCATTGAGTGTGAGAGCACCAGAGGAAATGTTTGAAGGTCATGAAATGTACACACCACTTCTTCTTCTAAACTTTCGTGTACTTCTGCACTGATATGTCATGTGGATGAACTTAGCAGCATGTGCGCCTCCCAGCTGGCTTAACAGTACTGATACGGCCCTCTCCCTGTTTAGTAAAGTACCCACTGAAAGGAGGATCCTGACATTCTTTTTTCCCACTTCCAGAAGACAGATCTGCTCATGAAGCTTGTAAAACTCATACTAATAGATATCTTGCACTAATAAATGCTGAATATGGAAAAAAAAAGGCATTTCTTGCTATTGTGTTCTGCTTAATGTTCTCATGTGTTTTTCTTCTTGGATATCTTGTAGCTTTCCTAACTGTCTTCCCTCCCCCACCTTATTTCCAAAAATAACTTCTGCTAGTGCTGCTGTGCAGCATCCAAGAAGACAGAATAGTGAGGTTACCGGATTAATACAGATCTCCAGATGGTGACCTACTGTACATGTGGAATTGGTTAAGTTTGCCCTGCTTATAGTTCTTGTAACTTTCTTGGCCCTTTTGTTCTTCTTCCTTGGGCATCTGGTGTTACTGTAAGAAGTGGATTTCTTCTTTTTTAGTTATGCTTCTCTTCTGTGCCAGACAGGCCTTTTCTGTTCTGCTTAAATCTTTTGGTGATACTTTATTTCTTTATGTATATTCTGTATCTTGGCAACACCACCAAAAATACCTGTTAATTTAATTAAGTTATAAAAAGC
>VZSZ01003988.1:22665-36979 GCA_013398815.1 Ibidorhyncha struthersii
ATAAAGTTGTTCTTTAAAAAATCTGCTTTAAGTAGATTTTTCCCCCAAGTTTTCTTGGTTAAGGATTCCAAAAGTGGTATTCACAAATTCTTGCATTTAAATTTTTATTGCAGTGGTATAGATGAATACCATCATTGGTATCCTTAAATTTTATTTCTGCTCATGAAGGTTAATCATGATTGTTTATATAGTAATCACTTATGAATTGTGTTCAGATACAGCAGTTTCAGGTGTAATCATCAGAGCTGGTTAGTCAGGCATTCCAGATAGTGGTTCTTTTCAGAACCTTTTTTAAAGGGTTGGTTAACTACCTCAGTAGCAGAGGATTGAACTATACCCTGTCTGTACTGTACATAGAAAATCTTTGTAGATAAAAGCAAGGCTTGTTTAATATGATATGAGGGTAAGATTATAATATACCAAATGTAACATTCTTAGTTGCCTTTAGTTCCAGAGGCTTTGTAAGACTTCCTCATGACCATCATAACAGGCCTTGCTTTTGTCGTATTTTGTGGCTGAAAAAGCAGCCTTGCTTCTTCAGATATTGTAGTTATTTGGATGTATAATAGTTTAGCAAGATGTTACTTTTGTAAGACATCAGATGTTCAAAAAAAGTGCATCAGCAACTTGTACTAAATACTGCAGTGTCCCTTTATAAAAGGTCAGACTAAAACTGACAACTGTACAGTGAAGCCTGACATTTGGATATTTTGAAGTTTTTCATAAATCATAGAATAGTATATGGCTGTAGTTTAGCTTTTTAGGTAAAAGGTATGTTTTCATTAGTGCATTTCTTATTGCTGATCACTGTAAAAACATGTGGATCAGCTTTCCATTTCTCTTGCGCAGATCATGATAACCTGTAGAGTAGAGTAGAGTACAATCATTTGTGCTATGTTTTTAATTTTCTAAAGCACCTTGATGACAGTGAGTGTTCAGTGGTGAAGCATCCTCTATTGAACCACCCTTAAAAAAGACAAAACAAAAGCAAAAGAACCTTGCCAAGTCCAACTTCATATAGGTAAAAGGTAGGTAAAATTATAACTTACTTTGGACTTGGCATAAAGAGCTTCCCTTAACCCCCTGCCCAAAGGGATACTGCAGTTATACTACATACCCATAGGCACCACAATGAAAATTGAAGCTTATACCTAATTAAGGTTTTATACACACCAGTTCCCCCAGTAAATGCAAATTTTAACAAAATTAGACATGTCATATGTTGAAAATGCTCATGGCAAACAATCATTTTGCATTCCTGCAAATAAAATTGTTTTATACTGTAAGCTGGAGGCGAGTGTAACTTATTTTTGTAATAAAGTTTTTATTTTTTTTATGTGTCATTAATATAAATGTGTGTTAGTACAGAGATCTTCTGGTTAAAAACTTAGAATCGCACACATTTCAGTATGTTTACTTGTATTTACATTATTTTTAGAATAGTGGTTGCCAATAGCCTGTATGTTTCACATTAATTGATTTTTTTTTTTGTTATCTTAATAAACCATTTTAGTATGTTGTATGTCAATTACTGGGATAGCTGGGACATGAAGTGTAATTTAAAATTGTCAAGTATTCATTGGAATATGTAAATGTGCCTTGCCAGTTTTGAACTTTAAGACAAAGTAAGTGAATGATGGTGAAATGAGTAGTCAATGCTAAGAGACGTTTGCTACTACAGTTTCATATACTGCCCTTGCTAAAGAAAAGTAACGTTTTTCCTCAAATTTGAGCATAAAAGTATACGGTTGCGTTAGCTTCTAAATTTTCAAATCTAGTGATAGAATATTAGGCTTATGGAAAGTGGGTTTGCTAATTGTAGCCTTAAGTATAATTTTGAATTTCAATGTAATCCTTGGTGCTGGCATTCCCAGTGCCAAGGAGTTTAAATGCTCCCTTCAAAGAGGTTGCCATGCCTACTGGCACTTTTACTGTCATATGGTTTTATAAGGAACACTGTCAAGATGTGGAAACTAACTTTGAACTTGCTATAAAATGAAAACGCTGGGGGCTGTAGGAGAGAGGAGGTCCTCAGATTTCTTAATCTTGAAATCTCTCCATTGCTGAAAAACTGAAAACACTTGTGGGATCACAAGTGCTAGTGACTAGTTCTTAGTCTGGAAATATGTCGGGGGGGGAAATATATTTATGGAATTATAACAGTTGATGGAAGTGCGTAAAAACATTGCTATTGGGGCACTACATGTGTTGAAATTGTGGATCATATCCTTAATTTCAGCTCTGATAAAAGCACGGGGGACTATTGTTAAAAAATGTTTTTTAAAAAAAGGCAAAATTGACAGGAAAGTTTTTAAGGGAATGCAAGCAATGGTGAGTGAGCAAAATATCAGGATCTTGACAGTGTTCCCTCTAATTATGAACTCAAGCCATTATAACTTTTAAAATTAAATATGATTTGCACTGTTCTGATATTGGTGCAGTTTTTTAGCAAAATGATCAGAAAACTAAATTGCATGTGGTGACTAATATTGTGGGGAAAAAAAAATCAAAAAAATGTTATTTTCAAAGCTTTAAATTTGATTGTGTAAAAACAAAAAAAAAACCCCAACCAGTTCACTATTAAGTGGAAATACTGGTGAGAATGGGCGAGTGCATATATACAACATCAGTTTGGTTGCACTTGGGTGTTGGTAAACTTGAAATGTTTACAGCAATAATGCATCTCATACACGGTGCTTTGGTGACAAATGGACGTTTAACAGTTCTTTTTGGCATGGTGAAGGCAAGTGTTGACTTAATATATTATGCTGCCTCTGTTTATTCTCATAGGAGGCTTTCTTTACTGAAACACCTGTAAAGGTTTGAGTATAAGCTAGCGTAGTTCCACACTGGTTTGTAATGCGTTCCTAAAATTGAAGCCTAGTTGAATTTAATCAAAAATCGGAAACTACTGCTGCTGCTTAACACTTCTGGTTTATAAACACTCCAATACGTAGCTTTTTAAAGATATGCTCTTGTTTAAATACTTGTTTTTGTTTGAAAGGTTTCATATAGGACATACAACTGTACTTTTTTTTTTTTTTTTCTTTCCAGTTTTTAAAGAGGAGATTTGTTACAGCCCGGAGCTTAAGTTTGTCTTTTTAGTGTTTGGAGGAAGGCTGTTACTACAGATACTAAGACCAGTTTCTGAATTTCTGCATTGTACAACTTACCTAAATACTGTCTTAAAATCTAAAATAAGGAATACTAATTCTGTTCTTGTTTGGAGTGAGGGGTATGACATAGTCTAAAATAAACTTAGCCTCCTCTGAAGGTAGGATTCCCAACTTTATATTTCAGGATAGAAATGTTATATACGGCTACAACTTTTTTTTTCTCCTGTGCCTTTGATAACTCTTGAGAGGCTTAACTTTTCTGTTCAGCCTAGCAGTTATTTCGATGCTTCCATACATCAGTGAGGGGAGAGGGCTTTTTTTTTTTTTTAAATAAATAAAAGTGAAAGGCAACATGGACATAAACACGTGTAACAGAAGAGACTGTGTTCAATTTGATACATTCTACAAAATTAAGACTGTTATTCCCTCACTTGTATTAGTGAAAACTTAGTGGGAAGTGTTAATTGTTTAAAATGGAATAGCAAGTTTTGGAAGTAGGCAATAAACTTTACAACGTAGTGTTCTGAGAATTGAAATCTGTAAAGCTGGAGATCAAGTTTGTGTTCATAGCCTGAAATTTATGAATCCCAGCTTTGGCTGTGGTGGACTTAAAAGTTTGTCTTCGCCGAGTGTCTTGCTGAATTAATTCCAGCATCAGCACATGACATCTCTTGGCTGGAGCTAGCTAGTTGCATTAGTTGGGCAGAGGAAACACCAGATTGCATTTTGTCATTTGCTCTGCCAGATAAAAATGGTATGTGGCAACAGGAGGGGAAGTTGAGCTGAAGATTCCTCAATCCTAAATATGGGTAATGGGTGGAGAAGGAATAAATTATTGTTACTTTACAGCCATCTAGTGCAAATGGACACAAAGCTTCCTAGATGCTCTGATGTGAAACTTCTTTCTAGGAGACCAACTTTCACATAGTCATCTGGTCAACACTTTGCAAGTGTTTAATTATACTTGTGTTATAAAATCCACAGCATGAGAGAGTGACTTGACTTTGGTACTCCTTTGCCTTGATTGTTACAATAGATAGGTTGAAAAGTGCCACAAGGACTAGCTTGTTAGTTTACTTGGAATTTGGAGAGTGGGGTGATTGTCTTATGTAATAAGATCTTTTTCTTACCAACTGGTTACTAGTTTTTTCCACAAACATACATATTTTTGAATGGCCAGCTCTTGAGTGGATGTTGCACAACTGAGCTCATCTGGAAACATTGGGTTACATCAATTATTTAAAGCTATCTTCGTGAAAGCTTCTTTAGATGGTCAGACTTCCAGGTACATGGTAAAAGCTTTTTTTAAAAAAAAAAAAAAAAAAAAGCATCTGTGACAGTCTAGAAAACACAGTCGTAGTATGTAGATAATTGGTAATTAAATACAGCTTGAATATTTAAAGTTTGAATCACAAGATGCATTTCGGTTCCAAGAGCTGTTTCATTCCTGAATATTCATGAAACTTAGTGTCTACTCCAGAGCCAACACTTAGTTTCTGATGGTCATTTAGGTAAAACTTGCAGTGTCAGAAATCTGGATTCCCTCTAGTCCAATATATTTGGCTGATTAATGGTGACAGTTCACTATCTCTGTTTGCACAGTTAGTGTGACAATACAGTTTTACTTGTTTTCGTCACTGTGTACAAAAGACATTAAATCTTACCACTCATTTTCTTTGCACTAAGGAAGGTACGAAAAGCACTGTTAGTTGTGCTACACAGCCAGTAGAATAGCCTATGCCATTTGACTGCACAGAAGATAATGGTAAGTAAAAACAGATGTTCTAGTACTTCAATGACTTGTAGTACCTAAAATCCAACTTCAGTAGACTGTTTAACTGACTCCTCATCTAAAGTTATTAGGGAGGTTGTGGGTTTAAAGTCTTCCTTTTTAGCGTGTCCACTTCAATGCTTAATGAATGTTGAGTGTAAATCTGTGGAGTGTAATCTTAGTGTTTAATGTTCAATACTTCAGATCTAAAAAACTCTGAAATGCTTAATAGATCATTCAGTGTGTATTTTTAAACTGATGGGTTAGCAACTGTAATAGGTCAAGGGATTTTTCATTATATTAATGAATTGAAAGCCAGGAGCTGAATGTATCAGGTAGTGGGTTCCTGGTTTCAAGTGTAGCATTTCCAGTATTGTTCTGCTATCTAACGTTTTTCAGATTTTTTTTTTTTTTTTTTACTCGTTAGTGGAATGGAGAACGAACCTAATTCTGTCACTAGCAGTGGTTGTTTAAAAACTATATTACTAAATGTAGCTAATTTGGGAGTATAAAGCTTCCTCTGTGAGAATTCAACAAAGGCAATTTTATAGATATCCCATTAGTAAATTAGGGCTTTTCTTAGGGTGCAATTTCAGAATACTTCAGAATGAAGCTCACCAGGAAACACTGGTGAGAATTAGTCTAAAATAAATTATAATTAATATTTTCATAATGCAGATGTGTCACAATTGGAAGGTGAACTTAATCCTTAATACTATGGCATTTGAGATGACAGATAAAAATATCTAGTCCCTGCATCTGGAAAAGCTGAAGTGGCTATTAAAGGAGTGTTCCTGTTTCAGATTGTGACCAAAGGCTTCCATCAGATAGTGCAATGAAACCTTTTTTCTTTTCCATTGCAAACAGTTGTCCTAACAAGCTAACACGTTTTCAACAGAATTCTTGAATTTCGTATGTGTGTTTAAGTGGATATTTTTAGCAGAAGACAAACCTCCAGTGTCAATCACTGGTGTATACGTGAGTAGTACTTTAACCAACTAGTGACCAATATGTAACTTTGACTTAAACTAGTCTCGTGAAACTGTTCTATATTCATATTACCTACACTTTTACAGAAGTGTGTTACTTTACATTTGCTTTTGAGTTAGTGGGATGCTTAAAAGCTACTTTGAAGAAAACCATGGCATGTATATTTTTAGAATCTGTCAAAATTTGCAAATGAAGAAATAACACTGCAGGTTTCATGCTAATGGAAGACTAGACTTGAATATAAAGGAGGAAAAAAAATTGTCCTGACTTCTGTCACTGGAAGTCCTGAAGGTACCACAAGCCTTAGGTGGCTTTAAGCTTCAACAGTGAGTAAATGGAAGCTGTATTCATGTAGTTGAGTAATCTCTGCTGCCTCGCTCCGCTATTTTTTCATAATGCCAACACAATCTTTCAGAGAATTATTTAAAAAAAAAAAAAATCCCATTATGAGATTAACTCCAGTGAGATCGGTCTTCCAATTAAAATTAAGAAGGATCTGGAAGGTCTTAAATCCATTGGATTTAAACTTTCTGTGTGTGTGTGTGTTGTTTTGCAACTTGTTTTTTTCCATAGAAGTGGTCTTGCAATGGGAATGGTGTAATAAATGGCACTTTGCACTTTTTTTTAATGGTACACTGATCTGAAAGACACAGTCTGGTTTGTTGATATTCTGAGCCATTCAGGTGGTCATGTTTCTGTCCAAGAAAACAATCTAAATATTTGTATGGCATGAACTGATCAGACCCAATAGTTGCTTCTTTGAGGTAGTCAGTCTTGTCTTAGGTTAACTGTTGAAATCAGGATGGATTTTAATAGGAAGTACAGAATTCTCTCTTCTTAATAGCAGCATCTAAACTTTCACAGTTTATTGCCCACAGTGTAACGTTTCTAAAGAATACTGCTTTCATTGAATAATGAGCAAGGAGGAGTATACAGATTAATGGTGAAAAAGCACTGCTGACTTAGCTTTTGAAAAGCGAAGCCTCCCAATTTGTAGTGTGTGTTAAACTGCATTAAGGTGTACTCAACACGGGTACAAATGGCATTGAGGTAAATCAAGTAGTGGTCACATCTCAATAAGGTTAGCTCAAACTACCTTCATCAATGGCCTGCGCTAAAGCAGATTATTTGGTCCTGAAGTACACTAAAATGCTTCTGTAGTTTTACTGTGGAGTTAGTAAAGAGCAGCTAGGATAGTAACTCCGCTA
This sequence comes from Ibidorhyncha struthersii, assembly GCA_013398815.1. Taxonomy (NCBI): domain Eukaryota; kingdom Metazoa; phylum Chordata; class Aves; order Charadriiformes; family Charadriidae; genus Ibidorhyncha; species Ibidorhyncha struthersii. The sequence goes on from VZSZ01003988.1 coordinate 29,751, forward strand.
CAGCTGCAGGTAGATGATCCACTTTGATTTTTGTAGTCTGGAGGAACAAGAGACAGTCATGCATAATGTGTTTTAAGCATCTCTTAAATTTCAAAGTCCTTTTGAAGCAACCTTTTTCTGCTTTAATACATGAAGATGAAAACATTAAGGTTTGAATTCTGTATGCAGTTTAAAGGTACAAGGACACATTAACTTAGCAATTCTCGTTTTCAGATCTGATGGCTTGATGTAGTTAGAGCCCAGAAATCGAGGCATGTATTTTAGAATCATGGTAATTTTTTGACTTTGTGAAGGAATGCCCTGCTGTTAAACAGACATTCAGTCTATCCTAGAATCCCTGTATCTAGCAAAAATGCATCTATTGGTGGAGGGGCAGGGAGGGAAGGAAGGAACCAACACAGCAATGCCCTGCCTCCCCCCCCCCTTCCCCCCGCCCTGTCTCCGAAAGGTGTTTTAGGAAAGAACTGGAATATGCATCACTTCGTAAGAGCATGCAGGTTAAATAGGGGATAGGTATTGAATTCTTAGATATGGGGCAAGGGAGATGAATGTGATAATCTTGGACATTCTGCCTCAGTCATGTTAAAAATGTTGTAGAGAGCTCAGGTTTCACAAACTAAAATAGTTTTTAATGTTGAACTTAAAGAAGAACAGATGTGTTTTGACTTGGACATCTTGAAGGGCAAAAAGCGTCCCTTGAAAGAGAAAACTTATAGGGTCTTCTGTAAATATCTTTGTTTTTTCTAAAGCTATGATGACAACCAGGGAAGGTCCTCAGAGGAATACTAAGGAGTATATTTGTCTTGTATTTAAAAGGTTGACCTAGGAGTGATAGAATCACAAACACTCCCCACTTGGGAAGGTTCTTAACAAAGCATATTCTTGTCTGCTCCCTAAGAAAATGTAAGGTGATGGAACAGTTGGGAAAAGAAATAGTCTATCTATGGGCACAAGATGGTCATTAAATGTGCCTGAACTACGCTACTGGCAAGTTTGTAGTCTCAGGTTAAAGGCATACTAGCTAGGCAAAATAACCTGGCAAACCACACCATAGAGCAACATTTCATTAGCTGTGTTACAGCTTTGTAAGATATTTCCTGCTATTAATCAGTCTATCCTTTTCCTGTGCAAGGTAGGCACATTCTAAGCCAGGCACCATCTAGCAGCCATAGCACGATGTGAAGGGAATGTTGGTTGATGGATCTTGCCCAGATTCAAACATCAGGTTGAAAGCAGATACAGGGTCCTTGGATTACATGTCAAAAGGTAAGAAGAACATGTCCTTACTGCCATAATCTTCAGGGCCGCTTCATCTTGGTAGAAATTCCAGAAGAAAATAGTCTCCCTGGAAATACCCCTGTAAGGGAGGAGATTCTGAACATAGCAAAATAGAAAAAAGCTGGAAAAAAAAACCTGTTACAATGCTTAATGCTGCTGTTTCAAATGTCCTGTTCAGAGAGGTGAGTGATAGCCTAGAGCTGCGGTTTGTAAACCTGCTGTTTTGAACTGATGTGCTGATAGTCTCAGCCCTAGGGAAGCAAGAGCCAGTCTTGAATATCTGATATATGTTTCAAAGATGGGCCTTTTTTTTCAGTGTAGCTGAGGAGTTCCTCCATTTCTTACTGGTATAACATGTTTCCCACTCACTGTGCTTAACAATCCTTTTTAAAGGGTGGACAAAATTAGGGAAATGAGAAAAACTGTTATTAATAGGGCCTGATGATACCTCCTAATTAAGTGATGCTTGAGGGAATGTGGTGTTCATAGCAAAGCTTGCATGCAGAGTCTTGATTTGAATGTCTCAGTGCAGGGGACAAAGTGAGAATAGGTGTTCTGCTTGTAAAGCTGGGGTGAATCAATGCCAATTCAGCAGCCCCTTTGCAGATTTCAAATTCAGGATGGGTCCAAAACACTCCCAAGTACACCAGCTTCTTGTACAGAGTTGTGTTTTTTCTGGAAAAGCGTGCAATACAAGTCCAGCATCTTAAAAGAGGGAAGTGGCTGATTGTTTCTTGGGACCAGACCAGACCAGGACTCTTCATTAAAGACCTGGTGGTGCAGATAGACCAAACAGGCGTATTCTACCCTGGAGGTGGTCTTCATGTGCTCAGAAATGAAGGTGCTTGCAAGGTGCTTGGAAACAGACATCAGGGACCTCGAGAGATAAGGAGTTAAGAGCCAGTATGAAAGTTGTTTAACTTTGTCTGAAGATGTTCAGTTTCCTCAAGTCCAGGGTAGAGCTTACATGTCTTAATACAAAAAAAAAAATACACTTTCTTAATGAACAAAAGGAATTTTATTCTAAGGCTCTGAAATGCAAAAGCCTGTATCAGATAAGGTAGGAGAAGGCTGAAGAAGGAATGTGGTGAGATAGAATACACTTGCCAAATTTTAGTTTGCCAGGTTGGTCTCTCCTTACCAAGTTAAAAGAGGATCAGGTATAGGTAAGGCTTTATATCTCATTCATTAGCACTCAGGATATACAGAAGCATTTGTTTTCATAGACAGCTTTCAGTGGGGAAAAGTTGTCATTTTCTCTCCAGGTGAGCATGGTGAGTGCCGTCTCTGAAGACTTGATGGGAGATGGGAACGTTCCTGACTGTAGAAGTAATGTGAAGTGAGCGTCCAATGGAGATTGGTGCATGTTCTAAGTTCTTGGTGAAACGCAGGTGAGCAGCTTTGATCTAAGATGCCTTGGACTAAATGCACTAACTCCATTTCTCCTCAGTGCCGAAACTACTCCTCCAGATAATCCACGATTTCTTTTTTGTTCCTTTCTTCTGCTGGCTTTTAACTATTGCCCTTGGGCTTCAGGGGAGAAGGGAGTCATTACTGTATAGGTAGCTTGAGTTCTCCAGCCCTAACAAACAACTGAAGGGGAAAATGGAGAGGGGAGCACAGCTGGGCATTGGTCCCCACCACTGTGGTCCAGGAGAACACTAGATAGGTGGGCTTTTCAGCATTGAGACTGAGTAGTATTCAAAGTTTTCTGACCATAATATGTCCCTGAAACACACTGGATGTAGATGATACACCACAGTATGGTGATAGGTTAGTACTTGATTTAGTATAATTTACCATATCCAAACTGAATGGTGATCAGTGAAGAACTTGGTACATATCCTAGATAAATAATGGTTATGAGACTCACATGGGCTGCTAGGAATCTGGATGATATTAGAGAACCCTTTCTCGATTTTGTTATTGTCTGAAGCAAAATCTACTTCCTCAATGAAAAAAAAAAATAAATTTGTTCTTGCATCTGAACTGCACTGACCCTAACCTGAGGTCTGTCTGAGGCCTCACAGTTTTCCATGTGTTGTGGTGTGAGCTGTGTTAGGTGCAGCTGTTGAGATTCCAAAAACCTCAATCTTCACTTGTAACTCCTGAGGGGGGAAAAAATATACTACAAACTGGACCTACAGAAACTACCCTAAACTCAAGATTAGCTTCTTAAAGGGAAGAAAATGTTGTTCCTTACAGTTTGATATGAAAGATGGTGAGCTGATTTTCGTATTAAAATGCCCCTTTATTAATACATACTTTAAAATATATGTAGATGTGTCTGTGAAAGAGGAAAAACTTCATGCCTAGCACTTTAAACCATTTCTTTTGCACTTCTGTAGAACAACAAAGATAAGCCAGGTAGCTTACAGAGTAGCAAGTCGCTCAGTCACAAATCACAAATTGATTTAGCCATTTTTAGAATAATACTGAGTGTTAATAATAGTCCCTCCCATACAGTCTCATACCCTACTAGCTCCAGTGCCTTTCCTAGGTAGAATACTAGTTAAAGCAGAAAATAAAAATCAAAGCAAAACTTGAAGTAATGGAGTTTTGCAGAAATGACCTAAGTCTTCCAAATAGTCCTGGTTTCTTGATTTCACAATTTGTCCCTTTTCCAAACAGCTCAAAGTCCTCTTACCTGCCTAAGCATGCCCTGTCCCTCCCCAAAGGACACTTTAGGGAAAACCACCGTCCAAGGGGCAAGTGTGCACCATAACATCTGGAGGAATTGCAAGTAACTGTTCTTCACTGCTCTGGAAGAGAGACCATGGCTTTCTGTCCTGCCAAGGTATGTCTGCTGATAGGACCATGGAGGGATTGTCTGCTTCTACAGAAGCACCATTAATGCCAGTGCCAGAGGTGAAGTGGTATGTAACACCACCACTTTTCTATTAAAAATGCCAGCATTTTTTGGGGGGGGATAAGGTTTGGCGTACCTTCAGGAACTTGGGCAGCGCAGGTGTCTGATAAAGATAGCATTGATCAGCTATGAGCCGTAAAGAAGCCTGGCCTTGCACAGCTTGGTACTGAGCCCCGCTTACTAAATTCATTAAAACTATCATATTCCTCTTGTAGTGGAGCTTTACCATGGAGCTATGTGCTCAAGTTATACCACAAAATAAGTAATACAGGCAAGCTGTCCGTGTGCTTCAAAAAGTTGTTTTCAGAAAAGCCTCAAAACTAATCGTATGAGGAGGAATAGTCCTCTGTTCAGGCACTTTCATAGTATCATCTTGTGCATTCCACCTGTTAGCATAAATCAGATTTTTTTTGCTTTTGTCATATATTCAATATTCTTGCCAGGGAAACAAGATTTATATCCTATGGCTTTTTATTATCTCTTCATTCTAAAAATGCTTCAGTTTTTGCTGTACATCATTTAAATGGAGGAAAATGTCCAATTCATTGAATACATCCTCAGCCAACACATGGTAAAACCATATCCTGGTTATACAACTGGTTCTGTAACAATTCCTGTACAGTGTCTGACGAAAGACTTAACTGAAGCCCAAATAACTTTTTGAGGGTGATAATTAATGTTGCTTAACTCTTACCCTATACTGCTTTTACATACTTCATGTTGTCGGAGAAACTGGTTGCTCGAACTAAAAATATCTATGTGGAATTCTGACCTGGCAAAAACACTCAAGGCCATTTACAGAATGGCCTTGAGTGTTTTTGCCAGGTATCCACAGAAGCTAAAGCAACGGCCTTCAGGATACCAGCTCGCTGGTCGCCAAAAAATCCCTCCAGATCTTATCACTACATCTGGGCTTACATTATCATTATCAGCAGATACAATGGACGTGTTAGTATCAGTAGAAAACTTTCTCTGATACAAACTGGCTTAAACAGTAACCTGTAGTTATAATAAGGCTTTTCCCCACTTTTGACAAGTTTTTGTGTTGATTAGAACTTCCTAAGTATGTGAAGACTTCGGGTTGGGAATCTTTTTTATTGTCTTGCTCCTAGAATGGAAAAAAGAATCTACCAAAAACTAGAGTTATGTCCAAATGAGGAAAAAAGATAAATCTTCATAGGCTAAAATGTTAAAATACACTAAAGTGGATGCCATCCTGTGCAACTGCTGTAGGTGAACCTGTGCTGGCAGGGGGGGTGGACTACATGATCTCTAGAGGTCCCTTCCAACCCTGACCATTCTGTGATTCTGTAAGTGGGGCAAAAGAATAGTTAAGGAATGATTTAAGAAGGTATTAGTTCTATGAATAAAAATAATTTTGAATGCTGTTTTGTTGAACAGTTTTGTTCCCCCTGTTGCAGCCTGTCCCTACTCCAGCACTACAAAACAGAGGTGATAATAAAATTGGGAAAGGATAGGGAGAGCAACAAAGATAAAAGGTACAAAAGTGCTCTCTTGAGAAGAACAATTCACCAGAGGGGCAATTTTCATTTTGGAAAAAAGTTTGTTCAGGTGGCCAAGAGTATTTTGATAAAATGATAAGCAGCAGTTACGCTGAGTAGGGAATGATTTTTCACCATATATCTTTACAAAGTACTAAATGAAACACATGATTGTTTGGAGAGCTGTATCTTCACACACACAAGCATAAATAAGTGGTGGAACTCATTGCTGCATGATTTTTGTGGATGCTAAAGTTCATGGCTGTTCAAAAAGCCACTTGAAACTTAGGAAAAAAAAATATCTTTTTCAGGATATTGCCAAGGTTGCAAATCAGAGTAAAAGAATGTTCCGGGAAAGTATTATTATACTCTTGCTATGATTTTTCAGCTTTTTCCTAGGTACATATCCGCTGATGGCCATCATCACAAACAGGATGCTCACCTAGTTGAACCTTTGCTGATCCTGTACAGCTGTTCTGTGAATCCATCAAGTATCTGTGATGAAAAATTACACTAGCTTTAAATTCTCCAGGTCTCATCATAGTTATGAGGCATAGGTGCTTCAACATTTGGCGATGTTTTAACAGAAATACGTGTCAGCTTACAAGGAGTTTCTTGACACTTTTTAATTCAGCTGAATTAAGGGAATATGGCTTAAGTTCCTCCTCAGACTCCCTACTTGAAAATTTCCCCCCTTGACCTCAGAGTTGGTCAGTGGAAACTCCCTTCAGGACCTGACACAGCTATTTTCACAAAGTCTGTATCCGGGGCAGGGTTTTCTTTATCCCCATTGTAAGTAAACAGCTTAAATTTCATTAAGACTGAGCTCTTAAGTATGTGCTATGGCGTTGTTTTAACTATTTGCATTGGTAGAGCTCACTTCTTTGACAAAATTTTTCTTACAAATTCTCAACATCCAGCTCTCTCTTACCCCCCCATTCCTCTCTGACCAGCCTAGGTTTCTGGAAGGAATGTTTTCTGCATCTTCCCCCTGAACATACCAGTTCAGCTACCTCACTTAATACTAGGTTAAGGTGCATATCCAGAGAGCTTGTCTTTTGTTCAGGTGAACTAATATAAAATTTCGGTAGACTATACCTTTGCCAAATGTTGCCACAAACCAAACGCTCACTTCTTTAAGCGTTTTTCCAGTGTCTCCTGTATAGGCCTAGTGCCTCTCTTTATGCGTGTTCATTAATGGTGTTTTTTGCTGGTTTGTGGTTGGTTGGTGTTTTGGTGTTTTTTTTTTTTTTTCTTCCTTTTGCAGGCCTCTCTCTTATTGTCTGTAGTCACCTGCACCTACCTTGCAACTTCCTGCTCTATATCCTGCTCCTTTAATGTCCCATAAACTTAGTTTATGGCAGAACAAATTATTTTAATCTCTAATATCTAAATTCTCTCCAGTATCTAGTCTGTGAAAGAATGCGTTCAGAAAAATCCTTTTCATGTAAATAATTCGAGGAAAAGCTCTGTGTATATATATTAGTGTTGCTCTGACCCATTTTACTTTCTCCTTGAGAGTTACAAGTTCCTCAAGGCAAAACTGCCTCTAGCATATTGCCTTCCCCCCCCCCCCCCCC